>JAGDQP010009551.1:0-58594 GCA_022664845.1 Lepisma saccharinum
AATCGAAGAGTGAAATCTGTTTGATTGTCAAATCATTAATCATTACTTGGCATATGTATTAGTATTTTCACGAGTCATACCAGTACGAGCTTTAAATAACATTAGTATACCTATTATCTCTACAGCAATTGAATTATTTTATATTTTATATACTTCTGTAATGCGTGTCTGAGTTCGTGTAAAAGAATTAGAATTACTTGATTCAAAATAAATTTAATTCGTTTAATCACTCAAAGTCTAAGGAAAGTGACTCTACATGATCCTGTATTAATTCCTTTCCCTTAGCTTATCTTGACCTGATCCATAGATACCTGATCCAAAGGCCTCTCATAACATTTTAAAGTTATCAAACGAACCCATTAGCAGTGGGACTAAAACCTGCGTGTTACTAAATCTGTAGTTTGCTATCCTAACTGCTAGACCACAGGACATTAAGTACTATGTGGCTATATGTATCTGTTGTTTTACGTATCTGTATGGTCCTTACTACACCCACATTCAGATTTACATGTTTTGATGTCCTAATATAAATCTAATCGTGGAAAGGTAGTGGTTCTAACCTTTATTCCTGGTACCATTCCAACATTTGCTTAGTATAACCAAGAGAATCCTCGAGACACCTGAGTCAGCATGAGTGCTATCAAGAATTGAATCTCTGAGCCACCTAACTAGATTTCCTATAATTGTTTCACATGCAAAATTTAACCGTAAGAAGATAATCGTAACACAACATTTCTATCCAGCCGCCGTGGTCTAGTTGGAAACGTCGCTGATTTCGGATTAGCAGTGGGGTACTCAGGTTGAATCCCCGCTGATGGCCATCCTGACTGAGATTTTCCAGTGATTTCATCAGAAGAATGCCGAAGTGGTACCTCAACTAAGACTTAGGCTTCTAGCGTCTCCATACCTGTCCCCGAAAAAGTGATCTTTGAGTTACAGCATCTCTAAAAATGTGATGAGCTTAAGCTAAAGTTGCCAGTTTAGAAAAGAAAATTAAAATAATCAGTAAGTTTTTTTATATAAAGTTAAGGCGGCCACGCTAACAACAAACTGAATTCATGGGAGAATTTACTGGGGGCACGGGGGCAATTGCCCCCTAGTCATTTCAGAATGACTATGATAACCCACCCACCCAAAGTAGCTTTCACCCCTAAAGTAATTATCCCACAAGGTCTCTCTCCTAAATCCTGAAATGACTGTGGGGCAAGGCTCCCATGATCCGAATAAATCCGCCCATGAGTAAATTCCTTCCATGAAGAAGGTTAAAAAAAACAAAAAGGACCTGCCTCTTTCAGAGTAACTGGTTAGAAACTGTCAAATATATCAAGGTGTCTGAAGTCTGATTCTTTCTACCTGCCTTAGCTGAAATTCTAGCCTGCATTACGGGGAACGGACAAATAAACAAAACAGAATTAAATGAGGACATTTTTTCTGGAGGAGAGTGTACTTCAAAAACTGTAACTTTTCTATTTACTTTACTAATAGATCTAAATTATAAGTTATAGTGAGACATTAAATGCTTGCAATATCTTGGCAAAATATAGTTAATAAATATACACTATATACTGCATGAATTACACACATGTCAGGGTTGTCATTACGGCTAATCTTATTTATAGTGTTGAAGTGTTGTGTGCCGCATACTTGAACCTGAGAGGTGAGTTTGTTGTTGAGGCAATTTGGTGGGCGTGGTGGCCCGCTTTACAGTCAGTGAAAGTGACCTCAGTCACACTTCCTTTCCCTATAATCCTAGTGCCCCCTGTCACTGGTCCGCTTCTTGCATACTCACATGTTGCTGTAAAAACTAGCACGCCATGTAGTTTCACATAACAATAATAAACAATTTTAAGAATTCCCTTGAAATTGTTACGAAGGCAACGTGGGTAAATTTTTCTTCATTTTTATCTTTCTTTTTTCACACGCGCCGCCCCGAGTGTATGAGGAAATTGTATTTTGGTGTGGGAAGACAGGTACGAAGTAGATATGATTGTTGTTGTAATGGTCCTTGGTACTGGAATGTCTTCCTGACAATTCATATTTACAAATAGTGTCTGTTTAGATTTAATACACAAGATGTGACTGTAAAATATGTGGAAATTCAGTATGAATTCTATAGGATAAGTATAGATGTCAGCGACGCTATATCACAATTAATTAACAATTAATTCTTCATCCTTGTGGAATATTCTACAATACATTACTATTAAAGGTAAAAATATTTTCAGCTGGCTGAACTTTGTCGGCGAAAATGCTTTTTTAAAAAAATCAATTTAATTAAATTGAAACCAAGATAAATATCCATAGTCGCTATTTTAAAACTAAATTTATATCTTGAAAATTCATAAATGATAAACTGAAGAATCCGTTTTGATTCCGTGTCTGCTTGTAACCAAGGAAATTAAATCTAGCCAATAAAAAGCTGTTTGAGCATTGAATTGAATTGAATTTTATTTAAGGCCTTTAGGCATCTAATGCTCAGGCCGGGATAGGGGGGGGGGGATTCGGGAAGGTGTCGGTCAGGGTCTGCGTTGAAGGTGTCATTCCGGCATTAGCTTGGTGCAACTGAGGAAAAACCTTAGTCAGGATGGTCGGTCGTTGGGATCGAACCCTGCACCTTCCAAACGCTACGCCAACACTCTACCACTGAACTACTTTTTAGTATTATTTATTGCAACAGTATGTAAATGCATCTACAAAAATTTAACATCGAACAAGGTAATACTTCATTCCATTAACCAGTACCTAAACAAAAGAAAATTAAATTAACAAATCCCTTCTTGTAATTACAAATCAGACATTTTCTCCCCCTTACAACTGGAAGCACTGCCATGATATATTTTAAACCGAACCTGAGCTGCTCACACATAAAATATCCTATAATAATGACCGTATAACAATTGTTTGTTCGCTATATGCATATAACGAAATTGTTCAACTAAATATTGAACATAATAGATTACATAAGTAATATAGCCATGATTTAATATAATCTCCAAGGTTTGTATGGTCGTCCAGAACATAGTTTTTTTTTTGTTTTTTTTGCCCTCAGAAAAACTTTGAAAGCCGGAAAATAAATAATCTGTTCAATCGAGTAAGCATCAAAAAATCCTCTGGTAATTCTATTCATTATCACTTTGTATTGTTTCCAAATTGCCGCAGCCTGACCACATTACGTTACTCTATGGTCTTGCTTTTGACAATTTGCACAAACGTCACTAGGAACATTTTTTTTTGTACAACGTCGTTATATCGGGCCAGCTTTAAGGAATAACTTGGTACCCAATATTATGTTGCGCTGGTAATCGTCGAAGTTCTAAATTTTGTCAAATATCGGGCCAGTGTTCTAGCGTATGAGAACGTTGCACTAATGGGGGTGGTAGACACTTATTTTTACTTAAGTATTTATATAATAGTTTCACCGACCATTGTTCCATCGATGTAATTTCAATAAGGGTGTCAGTCAGGTACGGTGCTATATTTTTTCCAATTGGATATTCAGCGGCATAAATCTGTCTATTTGCTGACACTATTACTTGGCATGAAAAGGACCGATGATACACACTCAAAATTTGAATCGTCCGATTCGGCGATAAGGTCTCCCTGTGTTACCAACGTAGGTTCAAACCGCCTTCGTTTGTTAATTACAATGGTAGAGGAAATAGTTATAAAACGTGTGTTGCCTGACTTAAAATATATATCGCAATTTATAAACTGGGTACGTACTAATAGCGTTTTAAAACAGCCCATATATATATTTTTTAACGTTTTCCCCAATTAAACGTTGAGACAATGTTTGCGCATTGAGAGGTATAGTTTGGTTAATACTAGTGTTGCCCACCGAATTCCTAAATGGTCTAGGATGTGGGTAACCTGGCAGAACCTTTGAAATGTTGCAATATCGAGCTGATCCATTTTCAAGATTTGATTTTTTTTCTCTTTTAAATTAATATTGGCATGTTGACGAAACTGCGGCAATATGTCCAAACTTTTCTGTATTTCCTGTAGCGACTGCACGATCCAGAGCGCGTCATCGACGTATAATTACTAATGCCTTAACAGCCACCTGATTATATTGAGTGCCTGCTCTTTGACATTTTATCATTCTCACTAAAGGCGTTATAGCTACGGCGGTTCGGTAAAAAGCTGCTTGAGAAAAACTGATTGCAAATCTGAATACAGTGACTTCCATTTATGCAGAGTTTTTAATGTTTAATCTGCTAACTCTAAAACGAACCGAGCGCACACAAATTGTTCCGAGCGCATACAAAGTATGTGCGCATACAAATTGTTCCGTGGTATATTTCTCTATCGACATCGATTTGTATTTATTTGGGTTTTATATCTTTCGTTATTTTGGAAGATATAAAAATAACGGGCGAGATGGGCGTTTTGAGGCTATTTCACCATTACCCGTATAGAAGTGCCATCTACCCTTATCTCTCACAATAATACATTTACGAAAAAAAAAATTGACTTTACAAACGTATTTCTCGTGCAATTCTGGCTCAGGATGACATATTACATTACATTCTTTCCATCAAACAAAATCAATCGATATCTCCAGTGATTCCGGCAGACCCTGTGGGGGAGTATTTGCCCCCCCCCCCCACCCCTAAAATCTCGACAACACCCCTCCCAACTTTTTTGCTGTGAAAAATCGATAGAAAGCGTACAAAACTTCACTTACACCCTCCCAATTTTGATTTTACACCCCCTACCAAACTGAAAATCCTGCCGGAAACACTGGGTATCTCCCAAATTAATTGGATTCGAGTGGCCAAAATTTTCATACGCACATATTTTGATATTCTAATCATGACGGAAGAAATATATATATATATATATATATATATATATATATATATATAATTCTTTTCTGCCCTATCGGTATGATTGCTCGTTCGCAGAAAAACATAAAAAATGTCTCTGGTCTGTTCCATCTGCGCCCCTCTTACGAAAATCCTGGGTCCGCCACTCCTATATTTACGTGGCGGTTTTTCATCTGATGACTCTATAAATGCAGGTTTATTATTCTTTTCCGACCAGAAAGTGTGCTTGCACAGGGCAATCCCTCCGACGGATAACGGGTTTTGGTCAAACGTGTTATTGGTCATACAAAAATTAGCTTCTTCTATTGCAAGTCTTGAACTATTTATGCTACATATCGATTCCAGAATCCAAGGAATACAATTGACATTGACGATTGGAAAAACAAAAAGTTGGAGGTTATCTTTCATCCCGAAATACATGATGACACAAAACTGTCATATCTTGTATATGGGCACATTAATGTCCAAGGTTTCTTTGTACAAAATATAACAGACTAAATATTGTTTTTTGTCAATGTCACTTGTATTCCTATATATCAAATTGTGTCGAAAATACCTAAAACATGATAAAATTACGATATTTTTGTGTGATTTTACTCATGTTTATCCGTTATTTTGTGTGAGATTTTACACTCGCAAACCCAGCCCCGTCGTTCAGGCAGTAACGTCGATGATTTCGAATCGAGAATGGGTCGACTCTCAGGTTTCAAACCTGCGATCGACAATTCAGACTGAAGTTTTCCAGAATTTCCCTCAGTTTCACCAGGCGAATGCCGAGATGGTTTCTTACGGCTCTGGGTCTATCTCGGCCTTCCCCATTCTTTCCCCTACCCTATTCGAACCTAAAGATCATAAACAAATGCAAATTCAAGGCCGATTCTTTGGTCAAAGACAAGTATTCTCGTGGGTCAAGAAACCATTGCTGGAATCTTCCCTTGCAAATCGAGGGAGTAAATGGCACTTACACTTCGATTATGACCTCAGATTTCGAATTTGCACAGAAGAGGCACCATGGTTCGAGACCTGCTACCAGCCAAACCAACAGGGCTTCTCACAACTGACCGGGATTGTATCTCAACTAAGACCCTCGCTGCTACCTTTCCCTTTTCCGACCAGAAAGTGTGCTTGCACAGGGCAATCCGTCCGACGGATAACGGGTTTTGGTCAAACGTGTTATTGGTCATACAAAACCCATGTATGACCAATAAATATATATTAACTTTAAAATCAACGCCTCGATCACCAAAAACTATAGCTTAACTTATAAAGTTGATTTCTAACTTCAACCGTATTAGTTGTGTATTCATTTCTGGAGATTTTTTTTTCTAATTTGACTGAAAAAAAAACAACGAAATTACATAGAGACACGCGCATATGTGTTGGTACAAGGAGTAAATATTCTTTTAATATCAAGCTATTTGACCGTGCAGTCATAGCCCAGTTGGTAAAACATTGTCTTCACATTCTGAAGCTTATATCCTTAGTTCGATCTCAGCAGACGACCATCCTGACAGGTTTTTCCTCAGTCACACCGAGCAAATGCCAACCTTAGGCCCTGGCCGACTCCATCCCATATTCTTTCCCCCACCCTATCCCGAACTGTGCCTTAGATGCCTAAAGAAAATGCCTCAATTTAATTCAGAGTATTAAAGAAAGTAGAATAAAGGCAGAAAAGTTGGAGTAACGCCCCTTTATCACGACCACCGCCGACGCAAAAAAAAAATATCTATTTCAGTGTTTCATAATTTATCTCTCTTGGAAATACTATTGAACATACGAATGAATTATTTACGTGGAACTTCTGTAATTGAAATTACATTTGAAAACTTTCTTAAGCTTTGGGCAAATTTGATTCTTCGTTCCTTTTATTTTTCTTTACCATTATCAGTAGTTTGATTGTCTTTCCAATCGTGCAAGATACATCACAGTACACTGTTCGCCATTAAAAAAAAAGTGCAATACCAGGAAGAAGACATCGGATTAATGAAAAACTTTCAGAATATGCAGAGAGCATGGAAAGATAAACAACAGATTAGCAAGACAGTTCCGTGACGCATCAGAGGCGCCGAATATGCCATCTAGAAACAGATATCGGAAACGGGCCAGAGAGCTACAGTGCACTGGTAGCTTTGACTTGAGTGTGTGTGTGTGTATGGTTGATGGTTGAAAGATGCCTCTTCGTCCAATGCAGCAGCCCTACCAGCAGGTTTCCACCTTTGATAGCGGTTGAATTGTGGCATATCGCGAGTGCGGTTTATTCTTCCGCGACATTGGTGCCCGTATTTGACGGACTACACGCAACGACATGTCGGATTTCAACAATCGCGACAGACCACGGCCCGCGAGGACAGATGACTTGTGCGAATGGCTCTGGAGGATCGAACGGCCATATCCTGAACACTGGCGTAGTTTCCCGACGTACAGTTCTACTTCGTTGGGCATAGCGGGGTATATTTTTACGACGCTCATTGTTGCGGCTTCCGCTGACCGCACAATGATTGTTGCGATGAGGAACTACAATGGTGTCGCGAATGTCGCGCATAGAAACCTCAATGGCAGGACATCCTCTTTTCAGACAAATCTCGCTTCTGTCTGCAATGTCATGATGGCTGCATCCATATCAGGTGGTACTGTAGCACTAGTCTGGGCGACGCCTGAGTTTGAATCGCCAGCGAGTCCGACACTAGGTGTTATGATATGAGGTGGCATTGGAATCTGTGGCCGTTTGTGTCTCCTACGCATTGACGGACATGTGATCAGTCAAGGGGTCATCGACATTGTGTTGAACCCGATTCTGGTCCCTTTAGTGCAGTCCCTGTAGGGGGCCATATTACAGCAGGACAACGTGCGCCCGCATTTGGCACATGTTGTCCTAGACAATGTTCCCCTGTTTTCTTGGCCGGCGCGTTCACATGATCTCTCGCCAATTAAACACATCTGGTCCATGACTTCACAACGCCTCTAACCCCAGTGACCTCCTCCATCTACAATTGATGAGCTGTGGCATCGTGTCGAAGACGCGTGGCTTGAATTACCCCAAGAGGATATCTAAGAGCTCATCCTGTCTATATCCCGCCGTGCTGCAGCAGTTCGGAACTCCGATGGTGGGCCCACAGGTCCAACGCGTGCAATGTCTTCATTGACGAGCGGAACCGGACTATGATCACGTGCTCTGCACTGGTGGCTTACGTGTCTTCACCTGTATCTTCCGTTTTCTTTGCTGAATGGGGTGTGACGTCACTGGTTGACATTGTTAGTAGGTTTTACCAATCCTCGTTAGACATTAAGGAATCGTAATAAACTTTAAGCGTTATAAAATATACTACTACGTTCGTTAACTAACGGTTCGTTTAATTCTTAACCAAGCTTGGTGAAACCCGACCTGTATCTTACAAACAGCTTAGAACAAGCTCAATGGTCGTTATTCTGAGCATTCACGAAAGATTCACATGATGTTTTCTTTTAAGAATTCTTAAAAACAAATAACATCGTTTGTGACGCTTTCCATACAACGATCGCTGTTCCACATGTAATCTTACATCTTCCAGTGACATCAACGCGCAATGCGATATGGGAATTATATGTTGTTCACTGTTGTTCTGAATACTCCCGCTCCATTGGTGATTGCATGCATCTTCGTTTTCATTTATTAAAGAAATAATACACTCTGAGCTAGCAAATGGCGGCAAAAACCAAGAATCTAAAAAGCGACTTGTGATATTCTTTCCGTGAGGCTTTCTAATATTTCCACATGTTACCAAATGGTGGTAGAAGAGAAGATTTGTAAATAACGCTAAACTATAACCCACTTAGAAGCCGAAAGTTGTTTCCTTAGAAGTACTTACTATATTTTTAACAAATTTATCGTGCAATGTTTACAGTTTCTTCTTAATTCCTTCGCACTACCTTCACATTTCGAAAGTGTGATCGATATACTTTTGTTTAGAACTACAAATTAGAGGCAATTGACGGTTCCATGAATAACTGGTGTAGTCACTAAATATAAAAGCTAAGAAAAGTGTTCCGGAAATCATCTAAGGATAAACAAATAGATAAGATCCGGAACAAATTCAGTTTAACTTATACAGGATCAGTTACTAACCTATATAATATTCGGTCGCCTAACCTATAGAAGTATATATGAAGTTCCTTCATAATAATTGAAAAAAGTAAAAAAAAAAAGTAAACGATAAATGAATGAAGAAAATTGGATATCATAAAAAGGAAATAATGAATAAATAAGAAAACTACAGAGAATGATCAAGAAGTATTCATGATTAATATTCCACAGATAAACATCGGCAGAAAAAGAAAAGATAAATCTGACTTCAAACAATATTTTCATAAACTGATCGACATTCCAGTTTTGTGCAGAGTTGCCAGCTAGTGTGATAATATTTCCACCGCAACACTGATAGAGATATTCATATACGGTCCTCTATATTTCGGCGCCAAGTGTATTTTTCAGTGTTAAAACGGAAATTATTAACGTACCTCACGAAGTAAAAAAAAAATCGAAAATGTTGGAAATTATTACTCTTTTATTTCTTAAGTCTTAACAAAGAGAGGATCCCAACCATGAGAGCTGGATTTAGATTAAACCTGGCGAAATACGTATTTCGATGTCACTGAGACCGAAGATGATAAGGCCCAGGAAATTCAATTTCCACATAAAATTGTTATATAGGAAATATTTAACTAATTTGAATATCTGTGAAACAATTAAGCTGAACAAAACTAAACTCACACAACGTAACACTAATTAAAGGCAGTAGTGTTGCCAAATCAGCACATAAGATAAAAATGTTAAATCAGGAATTTACTTTCAAAAGGGGTTATATCCATTTTGGTCGTTCAGTGAGCATATTTGTGTTATCTGATTCATTTCTCAAATGCCTTTCAATATATATACAATAGTTTCTTTGGAGAAGGTGTGTTAGGGTTTGTAACAAGCCTTATTGAAAGGAAACTATTGTAGATATCGATAGGTGTTTAAGAAATGAACCAGGAAACACAAATATGCTCACTGAGAGACGAAAATAGATATAACCCCTTTTGAAAATAAACTCCTCAAATAGCAATATAGATGCTTATTATTACATATTTAAAAACTATTTATAAATTATGTTCAAACACTGCAATTTGAGGCTATAGTGCCACTTAAAATGTTTAATTTGTGTGCTGAGTTGGCAACACTGGTCGATAGGTGGCAATGCTGATTACGGTTTTCAACACTGCCTTTAGTTAGTATTACCATTTTTTTTTTCAAGTTGAGTTTTGATTAATTTAATTGTTTAGAATATATTCAAAGTTAAATATTTCCAATATAGTCACTTTTAGTGGAAATTGAAATTCCGAAGACCCTAATTGCACAACAAGGCAACAATAAATAGAAAGACTATATATAATCTTCGCGCTTAGTGACGTTGGGATCCTCTCCTTCCAAGCATCCCTAACCTAACCTAACATACCCTAATTCTCGAGTTTTAGGGCATAGTCATTTATAGCCACTTTAAACCTAACCTAACCTAACCTTAACTCTCAAGTTTTGCGGCATTGTATTTCATTGTCATCTTTAACCTATACCGACACAAGAGCGCCAGCAATGACTCAATGAGAGTGACGACAAAAGAGCGACGGCCAGGAGAGCGCTAACCAAGAGAGCGACGAACCTAAAGGCTGGCGAACAAAGAGAGCGACCACGAAGAGAGCGACAAGCCAAGAGGTCGACGCAGAAAGAAAGCGACGACCAGGAAAGCACCAGCCAAGAGAGAGACAGACCAGAAGAGCGAGTCGGACAAAGAAAGCGATAGACATAACGTCAAGGGCCAAGAGAGAGAGACGGACCAAAAGACCGACGTACAATAACGTGCGAATGCGTCCTACAATAACGCATTTACTTCACACAATACTTCACACATTGTGCATTTAGCTCCTTTTATACTGATTTTGGTTTCTGAGCTGAATATTTATAGTTAAAAATACTTGCTCAGTTTAGCACCCCTGAATGCTGCGCCCGGGCCAAATGCTCCGCCTGCTCCCCCCTAATTACGTCCCTGCTATAGCTCTGCCTGTTTATGTTTAAATAAATAATTAAATCCATTTTCCGCCAGAAAGAAACACTTCACATTTAAAATCATTGAAAATATATATATATATATATATATGTTTTTCAAGTGCTTAATAAAATATGAACGTCTCATTACATCTCTTCCATGAACACAATCCCTGGATCTGTTCTTCTGTCGCTTCTTATGGACGAAGTTTTTACATACTTCTTTTAATACAATAGTTTCCCTGATGTCATTCTTTGGGAAAGCTCTGGCGCCGAAATGTTACGTCGCCGAAACATTATGGTGCCGAAAACGGGGCGCCTGAAAGGTGTCGTCGAAACTATAGCGCCGGAACGGTGGCGCCAAACTGAATGGCTCCGTTCATATAAGACTATAAGAACCAGAGCTTAAACCGAGTCACTTTTCGTGATCCATCGACTCGAATGCCTCGGGACCTGGACTTCCAGACTGACTGTGACTTGGGTATCCGATGATCGACTTGATCCGGCGAGCTGGTCTTTTTCCTCTGGTTTAAATCAATGATCAATATCGTAATTTATGAGATTTCTTGAGAAATCAGCTTGTACGGAAACTTCATTTTTGAGAGTTTTTTTTTTTCCTTCTATTTAATACTTCGAACACAAATTTCATTCAGACTAGCCTTTCAGAAGGGGGCAACGGTATTTGAATACCTCCGGTGGTATTATTGTTCCTTTCGACGACATCAGATTGTTAGAAACTTTTCGACTTCGCATTATTCGTACTCTGGGAGTAACAGCCTCGATCCCGGTCGCCCCTGAATGCAAAAAGGATATAATAGGGAAAGAAATCTCTGCTCTCCTGGTCACCAGGTGCCAAGGTTAGACCCGATACCCGGCCCAAAATTTGACCCGGTGACCCGTTTCAGCTCTGATACGAACAGAAAAAAGTATGAAATGTTTGAACGAAAAAGCCATAACTGGCCATATTTTGTAGGCACAAATCACTTAATACCGAAAATGATTTTTTTAAAGAAATTCCCAATGAATTGAAACATGATATTTGGGATTCTTTTGATACATTGAAAATAAAACTAACAGATAGAGAGAATCGGAAAGATAACTTGGAACACTACTGTTAGTGAGAAAAATAGTCTCTATCGGACTCCATAACACTTCGCCACCTGTGAACCAGTTGTTGAATGCCCCTCTGAAAGAAGTCACCAGTTTTAGAGGCAAAGAACTGAGTCAAAGGTCTTACATCTATCTGCAACATTTTGTCTTGTTGAGGCCTTTTTCGTGACCATGTCAAGAACTTAGCGCATATTTCTCAACATGGCGGACGAATCTCAACCAAAATGGATTATTCCACCAAACACTCAACACTTCTTTGCAGGGGTGAAGATCCTGTTTTGGCACAGTTCCTGCGAACCCCTTTAGGCACCCACTGTCGTTTGCGTGTAATGTTATGGTAGAGGACCCACTTTTCATCCCGTCACCACTCTGTCCAGCAATGGCTCACGTCTGTGACAGGTGAGCAGGGAACTGCAGATGTCAACTCGCTGCTGCTTCTGTTGAGGCGTTAACGCACGGGGTACTCATTTTCCGAGATCCGACACGTACTCAAGTTCCTGCAGATGGCGATAAATGGTCGAATCGAATGAGTGATATGGCCAGTTTTTCAAAAGTTTGCATTTGATTTGCCTCTACTGCTGCTCGCAGGACATTTTCGTCCAGCCGGACAAGTCTCCCTTCTCCTGGCCTATCGGTGAGGCTGGTGTTCCTAGACCGAAACCTCTGGAACCACTTCTGGCACTTTCGCATATCCACAGCACCTTGACTATATACCGCATTGGTGTTTCGTGCCGCTGCGCTGGCTGAATGTCCCTGGTGAAATTCATACAACATGACATGCCGTACGTGGTCCTCCGGCACTGCCATTCAAACAATATCCACACTTCCAAAACGTGGAGCAGATTTTTCTCCTTCTACACACAAGTCTAGAATCGAGTGCCCTATATCATTCAGCTATGGGATGTGCCGTCTACTTCACTATTCGCTCGTCATTGCAGCGGCCATAATCCATAACAGATGGTTCATAGATTCTCCTGGGGTATAGATATTCCAGAGTTAGTCCATTATTCGGATCTTCAGGCGGAGACTGCTTCAAGGACAGTGTTTCTTTCAGAAGATTTCATTTAGGGGGTTAGTTGAGGGGGGAGAGGGCTCACGATAATTATAAATCATGTATATCGATTCCAATGTACTAAAAGGAAAATAACAATAATTTCATTTGACAATATGTCGTACTTCCTTACTTAACCTAAAAATAACATGAAAAATGTTTATAGAATGTGAGTAATACAAATGTTGAGATTAAATATTTCGGGGCAGCAATTGAAAATCAGCAATAAAAACGAAGAAAGACTGATAACTTTCGCGATGTTGAAAAACCCACTAGTAAAGAGAAAAAAGAGCACGTACTTTGAACACAAAGATATACACAAATACACATAGATATCTCCGGATGGCAAAACTCTCAACCAGATCGATCACGTATTAGTAGATAGATAAATACACACCAACATAATGGACGTTAGGTCTTACAGAGGAGCGGAAGGTGACACTGACCATCAGTTAGTGATCACATAAGTAAGGAAAAAGTTACGCATCGCGAATACAAACGGCAAAGTATCAAAACAACTGAAATTCGAAGTTAAATGATTAGATAATCCGAGCATAAGAGCAGATTACCAAGGGGAAATCTCAGATAGAATTGATGTATTAGCCAACTCTAGTAGTAATAAAGATGACATTAATAATGAAATTGATGTAAGTAAGATGTAGAAGGAAATTCGTTATACAGTAAAGGGCGCAGCGAAGGAACATTTAGGAGAGAAGAAACACCAGAAAAACAAGCCGGTTTGATGAAGAATGTCTTAAGCTTCATGAGGAACAGAAACAAGGAAGGCAACGATTGCTAAGTAATACAAATACCTACCACTGCAGTAACGAGAAACGAAACGCCACACGCGGGTTCAGAAACAAAATTGCGAGAATATCAGACGTAAAAGATTCAGGAGAAACTGTAAGACAAATAACACACGAGATCTGTACAAAGGGATAAACTCGTTAAGAAAAGTTTACCAGGCTAGATTAGGGATGTTTACAAATGAACGCGAAGATCTTCAAGATGATCCGACTAAATTTATCAGTGTGTGGAAAAATTATTTGAACAAACTTCTTAACGTACACAATGGAGAAAAAAAACCAGAGAAATTTAAAATCTATACTGCAGAACTGTGGGTACCCGAAACTAGCGAGATCGAGGCGGAAATGTCGGTAAAGAAATTTAAAAATTTCAAATCACCCGGAATAGAGAATATTCCAGCCAAATTCATTTCTTTGGTATTTCCGTTAAAACTACATTGACGTTCGATAACCTGGCAAAATTACTAATCTTTGCTTCTCCGGGGAGCCGAATGTGCCGGATAAAAGTAGAAGTAGTATTATTAGTTGTAGTAGTAGTAGCAGTAGTATTTTAAATTGTTGTAGTAGTATATATAGTAGCACTAGTAGTACGACTATTAGTGTTGCCAACATATTCTACTCATTCACACCAACAGGTGGGTACTTTAGGTAGTAATGAACTAAAATAGAACCATGATTGTTAAATTCGTAATTCAGAAGTAAAAGAAAAGATAATCTTATTTATATATATATATATATTTAAAAAAATATGTAATTACTAATGGAACAAGCATTTATTTTCCATTTTCTAAAAAAAAAACTTTAGGCTTTTTGACATAAACCCTAGAATTATGAATCTAGTGATTTGGAAATTGATATCGGCCATGAATTTTGTTTTATCGTGTTGCTCCTCTACCGCGTTTTACCGTGAACATTCTTGCTTCGTTTACGTCAATTTGTCACAAATTATTTTTGAGTATATAATTTTGCCAATATGTTTTAGCTTTGCAGAAGATTGTATGAAATTAAAAAAAAATGTACTTGTCCAATAAAAAAAACAGTTTGATTTTACTGTTACATTGTTTAGTTAAACTTTTTTTTTGTTGTTGTTATGATCTTGATATATAATGATAATAGTTTAAAGTCACATTTGAACCCTGGCAAGAATGTGATTTGCGTACAATTGTAATTGCTAAATTTAGTACACCCCTTCTTAAGTAAATTTTTGAAAGAGTCATTTCTATTTTGTTTTACAATTATATGAAATTATGAGAAATTAAGGACTAATTACGATTACAAATAATACTTTTTTTTTCTTTCCAGAAAACCGCAGGGACAAAAGCTGAAATATTTAACATTACTACTTAATATCATCAATATTTTACAAAGCGATGGTATTGCCACCTAGTGGGCCTTGGATTTTTAAGGTTTACAGCATGCCTCGTGGCCATGATCCGAACTATCAATACTTTCTTTCAGTAAAGTGAGAAATTTTAGAAGAAACAACTATCGATTAATTTAGTATCTTATTGGTTACTTATATTGAATTTCTCACGTGATATTGTTTTGTTTGCGGGTCAACAGAAATATCCATGCGGGGGCTGATGTGCCTCGCGGGCAACCTATTGAGAAGTCCTGGGTTAGGATTATGACTTTTGGTATTAGCCTCAACTTCGAAACGAAATCTTACGTTCTCGTTCAAGGGAACTACTGCTCTAACCCCGCGGCCGATCATCCTGACTGAAATTTTCCAGGGTTTCCTCACAGCCTCACCAGGTTTCTGATTCTTTATTTTACACGTTTATAACATAGTTGTATGAACTTGTTCGTGGTATATTGGAAACATGCTGTTCATAGCACTTTAATAAATATTATATTACATTACATTATATTATTATTAATAATAATATCCTTCAGCGGATGTACCAATAATATGCATTAATTTGCTTTCCCAGAGTGGAATTTCCTAACCCACACTTGCGAAAGATTTGTAAGAATATTTGATCTGAAATCTCCAATCTAGTTAAGTTCAGATTTAATCTGATTAAATTACTTATATTTCCTTTCGTCATTTATTTTTATATATTTCCCCTAAAGATTTTTTTCTCTCGTTAGTTAAAGAAAAAATATATCTTTAATTTAATTACAGAATATCGCTATAACGGGAACATTCTTCTGCGACTCGATGTATATCTTACGTAAGTTATCTTGCTTGCATACTGCTTTTTCTTCACCTTCGGCATGCGAAAGTTACAGCAGTCATTCAGCTTAACAGTTGCTCCATATTTCTAGTCTGTCGCTCGTTTCTTCTTCTTCTTTTCATAGTATTTACTTTCACTCAGACAAGAATTATGTAATTGTTTAAAATTAACTTCTGTCCATGAACCCACGACCACGGAAAATGGACATTAGGAACTTTTAAATAATGAGTATTGAATGATGTAGTGGGTGGGGTTGGGTGTAGGTGTGTTTAATGCGTGAGTATTCTGGCCTCTCTCTCTCTACTTCTTTTTCACTTGTTACAAGACCATTTCCGTTCCTGTCTATTGTTTCATATCAAGGTTGAACGGGTTTTTGACATGTTGCTACGCCAAGGACAGATTAAGCCTGATCAAATCTCCATTATATCGTAATGTCTTTGCCCTAGAAAAGTTACATGTACAATTGTCTTTCACACCCTCAATATTGCTTGTTTTCAACCTCGTTGAGAGATATTTCTTTTCTTACATTACTACTTCCCTTGTTTCTTTAGAGGTCTACACATACGTGTTAATATATGAAAGAGTTTTTGTTCCATCAGGTCACATTGGTAGTTGTTTCAAGGATTTTTTTTTTTTCATATTTATTTTTGTTTTGTTATTTGTTTCTTTTATGGGTAATTCTGAAATCAAGGCAAAATTCGTGTCTCTCAATTCTTTTGGCCAACAATTAGTAGATGTATACATAGATACTTATACGGATTTTACTATTTAATATATATACTACAAATGTCAACTCCATGGAGTATCTCCAACGACGATTTGGACAAGTGAAAGGTTTATTAAAAAATAAAAATAATAAGCTTCGTAGAGAAAATCATTGAAATGAATTTTTATATCATATTACTAAAATTCTTCGAGTTTTGTCTCCACATTCCTTTGTCACCTCCATGGAATGAGTTACTAAGTTCTGGTAAAGTCCACTAGGCAACAGCAGATGCTTCACATTGTTTCCTAGACAATCTCTAGTAAACCATTTTAATTGCAAGATTCTTTGTTTGTATAAATATACATGAAGTGTACTTTTATTTGAACTAGAACCTGTTCAAATACAAAAGTTCTTTCGGTTGTCTGTCACATCCATAGACTCTTTTAATTTTTAAATTTTATTGATATATTGAATTATTTTCACAAACATTACAAATAGAGTATAGATTTTTAGTTGAAACCGACACCATATGGTCAAGCCGTTCATAAGTTAGATTTTACTGGACAAATGAAACAAATTTGTCACATCCGTGGATCAAAAAACCATGTTAAATAAATCACTGGATTAAAAATGTGTTTCTTGAACTCTATTGACAGTTCATAAAATTCAAGGAATTCACATATTGCAGGCAATATAATTGACACTTTTCATTTTACGATTTTGGAACCCGAATTCCTTTTAATTTAAGAATGACCCTTATAATCCAAACCATAAACTTTTGAATTTACACAGCTTAAAAAAAAAGTAACTCGCAGAATGGGTAATAGAAATATTCTTGTTATCTGACAGCCACTGTTCACGTCAGGTTACATCCCACATAGCAATTCTGGCTTGACTCAAAAATGAATCAACTTTCCTTTGACAAGTATTGCAACTTCATGCAAGCTTAGCAATTCAAGCCTAATACGTTTAAACAAGGTTGAATCGGGCAGTCTACTTTACAAGAATCAAGGTTGAAATGGGTTTGACAGGACAGAGAAGAAGAAACTAATGTACTTCTTAATAAATTAACAACGTTAACCTGGATGGGTAAGGAACCGATGTCCTTTGGAACACTGATCCGATGCTGTAGTCATCAGACCACGGAACCAGTCGACCTACTTCACGTTACAAGCGTTATTTATAGTTAGTTCATTAAATCCACAAGAGATGGCTGTAGTCAAAGAGTGAGAGCTGACGGATATTAGCTTATAACGAAACATTCGTGGCACGTGATGGGACTTCAGCACACTAAGACAAGAACGGTAGTGCAACGAAATAAAATTCAATTAGATTTCAAGTTTAACAAGGTTTCTCGCATATCTCTTTTTTTCAAAAAGCTTGAATTAGGCAAGTTGTTTCAAGAAGTTGGTTTTAAGCTTGGTTATCGAGTTCAACACAATATGAAAATTAACAAGATCAAAACAAGTGACTGACAACCTTGTTACAAGCTGACATGCTATGTGGTAATGTGGGCGGTACATGTGTCATTCTTCCCAGTCAATCAGCTACTTGGTGCAAGCCCGGGTAGATCAGGTTAATTTACTTTATCTTTCGGCCATTAAATCGAGAAGGTAAGATTAGTTAAATTTAGGTTGACAAAACTCAATTTTTAAAACTTATACTGAGGATCCTCGTAGTTTCCATGTTCACAAGACTCAATTTCTAAAAGTTATATCGGACATCATGAAAGAGCGATTACATCAATACGATTCCAACTTAGTTGCAAACCGTATTGGACATTATTCTTAACACTTTCACCGAATTAGTTTGTTGAACTACATATCGTTTCCATGATAACGAGACCCAGCGTAATAGCGTGTCAGGTGAGAACGGTTGTACTAATTTTATTTTAATGCTAATACGCATGCGCTTAACTCCAAGTTTGGCATAGATTAATAATGGCAAGAAGTTATGCATCTTATAATGAATTTCTTTCTTTACGAAGGAGCCTACGTCAGAAACAACTTCATTGGATTACCAACCGGACACAAACATTGAGATGAAAGCAAACATGTTTACGTTGGTACCCTGGTCTCGCCTTTTATACAAAAAAACTCGTGTTATTATTGGCGGAGCGTCATGATAGGCATCAAATACAGCTAATATACATTCAAAAGAGTCCATTGATAAAATAAGAACAGTCAATAGAACATTAAGCTATCTTAAGATAGTCCAGCAATTGTAATATTTAAATGTATTGTGATGTATTGTTTAGGTTGATTGCATTTCTGAGTTGTAGCGACATCTATATTTTTCTTATGTTTATTAGATTGCGTTTTGGGTCATTATTTAAAATTGATGTCGAAAGGAATCTGTTACACATAGGATTCCACTTGTGTTGATATATGACTTTATATGAATATACTGCATTGTCCAACGGTTCAGCCAGTCTTTGTAATTTTCTGTCTTTGTTCATAGAATTAAGGAAAGATATTGTAAGGTCTTACATTCAGATACCATCCAGGCGTCCGTGTCCTGAATGCTAGGGAATCTCTGGAAATGTCACCTAGGATGGCCCGGCCCTACATGTTTTCTCCAAGGAATCACGAAGTGCTGAGTCTGAAACAACATTCTGGCAATTGATCAGCTATACAGATGTTATGTGATAAATTATTAAGATTGAGCACATTCCGGGTAATGTATTGGATAAAGGTCATTTAACGAATCCTGTTTCTACAAGATTTCTTGTATACAGGTACGTAATTCCGAATATTTTTTTTTTCCTCAGAGTTATTAATTTTAAATGTAAATGAGATCTTCTCGACGACATAGATTAAAATAAAGAAGCTTGGAAGTTACATGCGAACCACCCTGATTGAGACATTTTCCTCAGTTTCACCAGACGAATCCCGAAGAAGGTGCCTAAACCCTTGAACCGAAAGAGTGCTTGGCGATGGATGTCATTGTTTAAACATGTAATGGGTTACGATCACAGCTACCTCTTTAGACCATAGAAAATAAATTAAAATAAATACAATTGAGAAACGAGGCTTGGAAGCCTTCGAGATATGCGATGTGGTGAAACTAATACGTCTGGTACAAAAGTTACATCGAAACAGTACTGGAATTTTCCGTAAAAAAGGAAAAGGAAGAGGACATGCATCATAAAGTACAGAATGACCCTTAAAAGACATTAGCTGTTGTTCAATGACATCGTTGCCAACGAATGGGACATAATTAGAATACTTGCAACACCCTATCAAAATGCCAAAAATGAACACAAATGCATTTTGGACCTTATTAAGAGATAATAAAATTTGAAATATTGACTTCCGTCTTAATACTGCATAAGAAATTAAATAAATCGAAGCGAACATAATAATAGTAAGCAAAAGTCATTTACTCATCTTTCTTTTTCAGTCGACGCAAATAAACCTTAGAAAATTGTTAGACCGTTGCTTTGAAGAAAATTCTAAAATATTTCATTGTTGTAAATAAGTTCTTTCATTATTTGGCTACCTTTAGCGTATTTTAAAAATAGTTTATCTTATTTAAAAAATAATACACGAAGAGCTGAGAACCATAGAGTTCTCTTCATGATTACAGACATAAGCAATATTTAAAAAGGAGTACAACTTGCCAACCATTTCTACAATTTTGAATCAAAATGGCATATACGGTTAGTTCAATACGTAATTTTATCGTATAGACCAAAAGTAATTCTTAATATATTAGCATTTTATAATCTATTTTTTTAATAACTCAAACTTTCAAAAAAACTTAAATTTAGATCACTGTCGATCTCGACTCCGTTCCACGCGATTCTTTCATTTACATTAACACATCATGTGCAAAATAGGCGTCATATACAGGTAAAATTCCTTTACAACGAATGTCATTATAACGAAATTTCCGTTAGAACGAAGTTCTTCGAAATCCACGCTAAATTCTTGTTCTCCAATACAATGTTTATTACAACGAATTTTCGTTATAACGAAATAAAATCGCGGGCCCTACTAAAATTTGTTATAACGGGATTTTACCTGTAGTATACATCAGATTACAGAAGTCACCGATGCCCCTTTTGTTGGTTAAAGCAGTTTTTGCTAATGTTCTAACATTCCTCTTATGGTACAGAATGCACATCTGAAAATATTATCCAAGTAATACCAATCAGGACTAAATGTTTATACAGGTAAGATATCGCTATAACGAATTTTATAGAACCCGCGATTTTATTTCGTTATAACGAAAATTCGTTGTGATGAACATTGTATTGCAGAACAAGAATTCAGTGGGGATTTCGTAGAACTTCGTTCTAATGGACATTTCGTTATAATGACTTTCGTTGTAACGAAATTTTACCTGTCTAGGCTACTTGAAAAGCAAAACCTAACGATCATCGTAAATTCTTTACTTCAACCGGAAGGGTAACTTTTTCTAACTTAATATGTTTTTGGCCATCATTCGCCATAGTAAAGCGTAATCACTTGTCCTTATGTAACGAATAATATGCTTTTCGTCGATACCAGGCACGTATAGAGGGTTCCATGAGCTGATCTATTCGACAACATAGTGGTTTTATGATCTACTCAGTGAGATAGAACAAATGATTTTATGATCTACTCGAAAAGACTAATGATGATCCTATGATCTACTCGATGATATTAAACTAATGGTTTATGATTACAGGATGATAAAAATTAATGGTTCATTCCAATATGCTACAGGTCAACCAAAAGGGTCAATTTTCCTAACTCTAAAAGCGCCACCTGAATTTATTACCAAAAATCAGTTCTTGTTGTATTTTCTTTTGTACATGAATCCTGAAAATACTACAACGACACCATCAAAGAAAAGTCTTCTGCAAATAGCAAGACATTTTAATCGAAATCGGTGTACGTATTAAAAAATTTATCCCACAAAAACCGTTTTAAAAAAAGAAACAAGGATTAAACTTTGAACCGAATCGTTTACTTCTGAGGTCATTCAGAAACCATACAAAATGACAGAATGGAACAAGCACGAATGAGCTGATACAATAAAATTAAGACGACCCGACGACAATGTACTGAGTGCGTGTACTAAAAATTGTCGTAAAGAAAGGATCGAAGGATAATTTGCTCATTGGTTTGACAATCGAAAGTGATGGTGGGAAAAAATAGTGAATATCCGAATAGGATATCTCTAGCTTCAAACAAATGCAAATAGAATAAAAAATACTGTATAAAACGATCTTAGTGTTAGCAAATTACAGAACAACCAAGGTAAATCGGGATCAATCTGAACTTAAATTTAAAGTCGGTTTGTTTAGGCGCTAGCCTGTGTTACAGTTGATTCACAACGTAAAACAACATGGAAATAGAACTAATAATTATTGGTAAGCTCAGAAGAAAGTCATGGCGATGAAAATTGAGTAATAAATTAAATGTGACGAGACTTGTTCATAATTGCAAAGTAAATAAAAAAAAAGTTTCTTAAAAGTGAGAAAAAAAAGTTCTTATCTGTGCACCGAGAACATTCTCATTTTAACTTCACATTTTACTTGAAATGAGAGCATACTTGTTTGCACATAAGCTAATCCGGCATTGTTTTCATTTTAAAATTGAAATGAGAATGCTCGATATCTCATTTCTAAGAAAATAATTTCTTGTTGCACAGATAAGAACTCTTTTATGTCAACAATTATAAGAAACCGTTTTTGTTTTTTGTTTTTTCACCTTGCGGCAAAGTTATAATCATAATCTACTAATTTTATAAAAGTATCTTTGTACGTTCACAGGAGACCGTTTCCTATTTCGTTTCCGCCCAAAAAATGTTTACTGAATAAAAACATATTCTTAAACCTTCGTTTTACATACACACACAAAAAAAAACGTTGTATTAAAAATAAAGTACGAAACATCTAATTAGAATGTATCACATGATTTGTTATATAACGTACATCTTCTATAAATGGAACAAGGGACCAATTCGCTTTTTGCATAATATTGAAATGTTGAAAATAGAAAGGAAGATCATGTTTATATTTAAATTACGTTTATAAGAGAGAGAGAGAGAAAGAGAGAGATTCGTGATGATTACACGTGTGTCATCTTATTAAGTAGAAAGGTACCAGGTTAATGCAAAGACAAGATTATCTTTTTTAGCTTTTAGAATGTACGCTGAAGAAGCTATGGTGTAATGACTTCCCTGGATACCACAAAAGAGACAGAGACATCTTTGTTTTGCTTGTTATTAATGGAACCTCTCCACTTGTGACAAAGTGCAAAACCGTAACTGTATAATGTTGTTGCTTGCACAACAGTAAGAATGAAATTGAAAGGAGGTTAGAACTGCAAAGTACAGAAGGTCACACACAAGCTATGATCGTGTTTGAACGAATTCTGTTTCGTCTAATGATCAATAGGTGCTTTTAAAACAAAATTCTTGTCTGACTTTCATCCATTAAATTGGAAATTCTTGTTTGGCTTAATTCAAGGAAGAGGATTTTTCTGTCCCCCCCTCGTTTAACGGATAGTATAAGAAACGTGGTTAAGGAAGGAGGATTGACATTTAGAAGGATTGTAGCACTTCAAGCATTGTGAAAATTTAAAACTGCAGTTTAACCGAGCCACCGCAGCTTAGTGGTAGTGCGTTGGCGTAGCATTCGGGAGGTCGAAGGTTCGATCCCAGCGAGCAGACCATCCTGAGTGAGGTTCTTCCAGGGATTTTTCCTCGGTCACAACAAGCAAATGCCGGGCATGGAATCTTCAACAAAGGCCTTGGCCGGAACATTCCGTCATCCTTTCTCCTTCTCTATCCCGACTTGAGCCTTAGATGTCTAAAGGCCAAAAATAAAATTCAAATTCAAATTTAGAATTATAGTAATTTTTCTACGTAAGAAAGAAAAATAAATATTTAAAAGATAAGAAGAAAAAATATTAGTTTTTTTTTTAAATATTTTATTATATACTTGGCATAGTTTTGATGTAATGTTTGTTCGTAAGAAGATGAAGAATTTTATTCTGGATAATACGAAATAGAGCACTTTTTGTCTGATTCTCAGGGATTCCGCCAGGATTTGGAGTGGGGGATAAAGTCAAAATTGGGAGAGTGTAAGTAAAGTTTTGCATGCTTTCTATCGTTTTTTTTTAACCATAATCATTTTAAAGTTGCGGAGGATGATCTCGAGGATTTAAGTGGGTGACACCTTCTCATAGGAAGATTCTGGCGGTAGCCGAAAGTTTATTATAGAAATGAATTCCAAGTTTGATTTGCAGAGAGACTAAGCTTAAAGTATGGGTTTGGAAAGGCATATTGAGTATTAATTCAGAATACATAATGAATCACTTTTTTGTTTTACTTCTCTTCCAACCACTCAACTGACCTTGCTCATGAGTTGTGTTTCTCGTTTCTAATTAGTGTCCCCTGTGCAAGGGTGTGCTGTAGGGGGCTCGCAGGGGCTCGTGCGAGCCCTTTGTTAAAATTGTTAGCGAGGGAAAGTCAATAAAATGAACATCATTTTTTAACTTAAGCATATCCTATTAGTCATTGTATTCTTCACATAGTTTCCATTATTCAATATAAGCTCCAGTAGCACACAAACGTTGAAAATGCGTGGATTAAACGTTAGTACCGAAACGTTATGTTAACGATGCAAATGTACCGAAATATCCGCCTGTTCAACGCTTTATTCGACGTTGAATAATGGTTGAGAAGAAACGATGAAGAAACGGGTTTATTTGGCCCAAACACAGCATGAGTGCCGTTTATTGGTATAAACAAATTTAGTTTCATTTTATTCGTTGCTTTTATCACGATATACGGTGTTAAGTTTCCAACAGTAAATAATACGACCAGCTGCTGGGGGGTTCGAACACAGGAACGTTCTGCACTTCTCACTGGTAGCTCGACGCGTTGACAACTTATCCAAGAATCCACCTGGAGAAGCCACTACTCTTTTACTGTATCATTGAAATTAAATGTTCGTTGCAATATAGTTTAAAATTCAACCTGTTTTCAACATGCAAATGAAAACATGAAAAATGTAGTTATTTTCGTTATATATTTTGCTTTTAATTATAATATTTAAGCTATTAACTCAGAAATACAAATGTGAAACTAAATCTTGGACATAGTATGAATGATAGTTGAAAGTACGTCACAGTAACGTCGCGTCGATGAAATTCTAACTTCGTTGAAATATGGCTTAAAATTAAACCTGTTTTCAACGTTCACTTGAGAATATCAAAATTACTTTGTGTCATTCAATTAGCTTTTAATTATATATTTTTGACATAACATTAGTAAGAAATGCATTAAACAAAATCTATTATAGTGCTGCCAAGATGACTTGAGCTGTGTCAAAAATGCGAACTAAATCTCACACCCTCGACACACCAATTCGTTGAGCCAATAAGGGTTCAGTGGGGCGATAACCGAGGGAGTCTTGAATGTGTAACGCTATTGCCAAATTTAACAAGAGGTTCAGTTGAAATAGGGATGGCTGCTAAGAAGAATGTTGTGGTACGCAGTGAGGGAATAAAAATTGAGCGAAGTGATAAAGTTTTGTGACGATGAGAAACGTTCAGGCCACTGGGTGTTTCCCATTGAATGAGCAACGGAGAGAGCAGCTGCTGCTTCTGGAAAGTTAGGGTCTACTAGGAATTCCGGAATTCGGAAAGTCGGTGACTCATTGGTAAAGCGCTTACCTTTTGCGCTTAGGGTCGTCGGTTCGATTCCTTTTCTTGCCATGTGAGTTTTGTGGTGGACAAACACCGTGCGCATAGGTTTTCTAGGGGTTCTTCCGTTTCCTCCCAATTTCTTCATTCCACCAGTCATCCCATCATACTCCATCGAGTCTCTGCAAAAGTTACCTAAAACTTATATGCTCCAGACCTTAAATTCGAATTCAAATTCGGAATTGACTTTCCGAAATAAAATTTTAACACAAGAATTTTAATTTTATTTATGGCCCTTAAGCACCTCAGGTTCAGGCGTTCATCGTAAGATCTTTTTTACACTGTTTTACATCTTAGCCAGCAAGAGTTAATTGTACTCAAAATAACATGTCTTGTACTGCCTGTTGGCAGTGGACCGTTCTTTTCTATCATTTGATTAGCGTAGCATTCGGGAGGTCGTCGGTTCAATCCCAGCGGTCAACCATATTGACTCCAGGGTTTTTCCAGGGTGGCATCCTCAAATAGGCCCTGACCAACACCTTCCGTAATCCTTTCCTCTCCCCTATCCCGGTCTGAGCCTTAGGTGCCTAAAGGATATAAATGCAATTCAAACTTTTATCATTTGGTGGTGATGACCGACATTCGAAAATTCAGACATTTCAGAATTCCCAGTTTCCGAAATTCCGACATTCCGGAATGTGAGAATTCTGGAATTTCGAACTGGGATTTACTTTAGCAATCGTGTTTCTCGCCTTTTAATGTTTTACCTGTATTGTTTTTGAAAGTACGAAATGCACAGGGCGATAATAAGATTTTCCTCTCTCTCAAATTCCACTCAGCAGCACATAAGGAAAATGGGAAGGTGTGTGTACCACAGTTTGTTTTTCAACTCCCTCACACGACTGAAGGCAAAGTTCATGTTGCGAAGTGTGGCAACATAGCCCTACGGGTGGTAAGAGCATGCGAAATTCTTTCAAACGACAGCAGCGCGTCAAAAGGAAGATCAGATGTCGAGACATATTGGCACTACTATAGTTGAAAATACACGTTGTATTAACGTCTTATCAACGCAATGACGTCTTTGTTGAAATATGATTTAAAAATAAACGTAATTTTTTCAACTGATAATGGTCAATCAACGAAATGAACCTCAAATCAACGTTGAAAACACATATGTGTGCTACTGGGGAAGGCGATACGCCACTGTTCAATCTTTATGCACGGCGATAATATGTTAGCTGTTTTTATTCTTATTCTTATGTGCTGCCCTGTGTGTATATGTATGTATTTGGTACATTTTCCCGTGCGTTCAGTGACTAGCTTCTATCGTAACATCATTTCCATTGCTATGACCTTCCACCTTGTTTAGTATAGTGTTGGTGTGCATGAGCATATTACCCCGCGACGGTGGATGTTTTACCTCGAGGGTGGGGTACTATGCCCATATCGCTCTTACTTTACAAACATCACTGTATCTCCTACAGTTTATAATATTATACAATCTAGCGTCCAGGCAGAAATACTGAAAGATGTATACCTCGCATTTGGTATGCTCTTTTTTCCTGTAGATTTCCATTCATAGTCATCAATAAGAAAAAAATAAAAAAGTGGGCATTTCACCCCCGATTACTCTACAATACCTTGGAGTTGTTATTGACTACTGAGCAAATAGGATCTTAAAGTATGCATGATTTCAAAATATTATGAGCATGGAACAGGAAGATTTTATCTTAAGCAGGTCAAAATCTAATTATATGATAGGTCAACGTTTATTTAGAATGAACAGCAGCTTGGAAAACAAAGTGAAAGGCTTCCATTAGAGGTGTTTCACAGCTGTGTCATTAACTAGTAAACAAAGAAGACCCTTCTGTTAAATAAGAAAAGACGGGTCACTTCTTGTCGACTGGGCATACTCTGAAAGTTGAGATAGATCCATCTTTAGCGTTTTTCTACTTAATCTTATAACGAATTTCATGAACAAGATAAATATAATATTATATTACAAACTTTTATAAACATGACACTCGTTGTTCGTGACGCACGTATGGCCCTTAAGTCTTTATTGTTAGCACGCCGATAACAGAAATTAAATTGAAGTAAATGAAAGTATAAAATATAAATAGGTCTAAAAAGATAAAAAATAAAAGATCTTAATTAAATTGTATTGTTCTTGTATTAAGATTAACTATTAAATCTCTTTTGCTTCTGAATAGCTCGTAGGTACACAAAACAAAGTTATTGTAAATTAAAGTTAATTCTTAAATGGATAAAGATAACTAATTATAAAGAACCTGTCGGCTTTCCTGTCACCAAATTCAAAACGGCCAGAACAATCGAAGTTGTCCCCCCTAAAGTGATTTTTTTTAATAGAGAAAGCTAAGCAAATGAAAAGGACCTAGAATTTTTTTAGAATCAAGGGTCTAATAACGGTAAGATGTGTCCAAGTTGTATTGAAATCTCTAATGAATATTTGTCTACCTTTTTTTTTGCGATTCTAGCCCATTTCGGGGGCAGAGATTCTGCCATACTTCCCTAATGGGGGGCTATCACCCCACCAAATTTACGAGCACCCCCATTTTTAAAATGTTTACTTCAAATATCGATAGGAACTCTACTTACATTTGATCAATTTTCGTGTTACACCCCTCGAAATAAAAATACTGGCAGGATCCCTGATTTGATCACTCTTTTTTTATTTTTTTATTTTTTTAAATGAAAACGGCATCGCGATGATAAAAGACGCTATTTGTGTAAAGTTTCTGAACTTATCTGAATAAAATAAATGTGATTCCACCTTTAGGAGACTTTGAACTTTGGTTCATTTTGTTCGATTATGTTGCAACAGCGTTGCTTATTCGTAGGAGTACAAGAGAGAGAAAGAATGGAGAACAGGAAAAGGGTAGACGGAAACTTGCAGATTTTCATGAATTGTCACTCGCATGATTTGTCATCGACGCCATCATGAAGTCACGACCATCTAAATGCAAATGCAACATTCTACAAACTCATCTATAGCCGCTCCGTTAGGAGTCACTAGACTATGTCGTTAGCAAAGTAGTAGAAGCCGAAATTTTCAAAATGTTTTAAGTATCCATTCAGAGGGTGTTACTTATTCGGGATAGCTCGACTCAAGATTGAACACAGGACCTTCCTATTGTTAAGTGACCAAAGTACCGTTGGTCCAGGTCTCACGTAGAAAACAAAATGCATAAAAAAAATAATTAATTAATTAAATGCAGTAATTGAAGCTATGAAATATATAATCTTTACAATCCTCTGCCGGAATTTAAATTCATCTTTGAATCCACTTTCCTGAATATAACAAACAGACTCATTTTGAAACGAATAAGATGATACACAAAAAAGTGATTCAAACTTTTGGGTTGACGAAAATAATTCAAAATATCGATATAATGCGGTAAAGTTACAGATATTTTTGCGCTGCTTCGTAGAAACAAACATTCTTCCAGTATATTTATGAGAAATTTGGCTCTATTATTGTTATTTAATTGACACAAAAAGGTTAGGTTGTATATTTGTTGTACCCCGTGTACACTCTACTAAGTTTCGCAAAGAATTGACTAATTGTAACAATACACATTGAAAAAAACTATAGTTTTGATGTTGCTATGCAAAATACTGCTTTTTTCCCTTATAATTTTATTTTATGTGTAACTTTATGGCAGTTACAGT
The DNA here is from genome assembly GCA_022664845.1 of Lepisma saccharinum. Classification (NCBI taxonomy): domain Eukaryota; kingdom Metazoa; phylum Arthropoda; class Insecta; order Zygentoma; family Lepismatidae; genus Lepisma; species Lepisma saccharinum. The sequence continues at coordinate 29,076 of JAGDQP010009551.1, forward strand.
ACAAAATTTCATTTTATGTGTAACTTTAAGGATGGTAACGAAAAATTTCATTAGATGTGTAACTTTATGGTAGCGAAAAATTCAATATGCGTAACCTTATAACAGTTAATAAAAAAATCGTTTCAAGTGTAACTTGATGGCGATTAAAAGAAAAATTTAATTTAATGTGTATATTTATAGAAAATTTTATTTTATGTGTAACTTTATGGGAGTTAATATGAAATTTTATTTTATGGGGAACTCTAAGGCAGTTAATACAAAATTACATTCGTAACTTTACGGCAGTTAATACGAAATTTTATTTTGTGTTTAACTTTACGGCAGTTAATACAAAATTTTATTTTATTTGTAACATTACGGAAGTTAATATGAAATTTTATTTTATGTGTAACTCTATGGCAGTTAATACAAAATTTCATTTTATGTGTAACTATATAGCAGTTAACACAAAATATATAAAAATATTGATGAATAATCAATTTAATATACAATTTTCTTTGTTTAAAAATGATACATTTCTCTTTCAATTTTTGTTTCATTTATGAACGAGAGATGGAGTTAACAGTGGTACGTTTTATTTATTAAATTATAGCACTAAATAAACATTTGAGAACTTCGTTCCAAATATTTTGTTTCTTTTTAATGGGAAACGATGCTGTTTGTCATTTCCTCAAATCAGTTCACTTTTAACTTTTGTTGATAATGTGACAAATGAGTAAAACTACAAATAATATAACATTTGAAACACTGAAAGAGCTTAACATTTGTCCCTCCGTTAAATCTAGAAATTTGCTCAAGGCGTAATTGTTTGGTTGTTTCCATTAAATTTTCATGCTTTATTTTCTAAAGTGAGGAATGTAGCATTAGAGATTAAGCCTCCAGTTATGCTGTTAAGTACTGGTATCCGTTTTGAAAACGAAATGAGGTACGAAACGGGAGTCACTTTCTGAAATTCGAGACGAGACGAAGCTGGCTACATTCTTCATCTTGTCTCTATCAAAGTACTAAATGAACAATTTAATTAGTTTCAAATAATAATTCAGTCGTAATAAATATTTACCCTGGACACCAATTTGAGCGTTTATTCCTTTGGAACGAGGAGTATCCTAGGAAATATAGAGGATACGTACGTTAACTTAGTTTTAATATATTTTGCAACACAACTTTAATTCCTACTTTCCAACTACTTCAAAGTTAGTACTAGTTTTTTCAAACAGAAACCCAATTTTTTTTATTGCAAAGCTTTTGTATAAAAGCGTCCGCCCTAAGAGAACTAACAGAATGTCTAGCGGAGCCCTTGGAAATTAATTGGCCCATTTGACGCGACAAAATTCTTGTCACAAAAAGTCCGGACGGCTGTCCATATCTACCGACATCAATCACGTGAAAAGGGCGTGGGAAGTCATCGGTACAAACTGTCGTCTCACCGTACGTGGAATTGCTATCTGAATGAAATATTAGTATAAGTTTGTGTCACACGACTTTGACGAATAGACTACAGGTGCGATGTGTTGACACTAAGTTTGTTCCACGTCTGTTATCATAATAGCCGTACAAAAAACGACCGTGCCAGGATATGTAGAGAGGTGCTAATCGTGTTCTTTGATTGGCGGGTGATTGTCCTCTAGCAGCAGGAATTTCTGGCAAATATTGCCCCAAAACTGAGCAAATAACAGCCAATATCGATCATATTTGGCTCAGTATTGGGCCGATATAGGCCTAATATCCTGTGCAGTTAGGGTCCATTCGGAACTTTCATCATGTGGTTTCACAGTGAATGTAATATTGCACGTTAGCGTCATGCAACGATTGCGAAACAGGGCGGGGTGTTAGAGACTAGAGATATAGCAGAAGTCCTGCATGGTTCATAACGATAATGCACGTTCTCATTAATCACTTGTTATCTGATAGTTCTTGGCAAATGACCTGACACCTGTTGTCTCACAACCGGCCTACTACCCTGATTTGGCACCAGTCTACTTTTTTTTCCTTTCCCTAAGTTGGAATCAACACTCAGAAGACGCAGATTCCAGAGTATAGTAGAGATTGAGGATAAATCACACCGATTTTGTTCATGAATCAAGTGTTATTGTACTTAATTTTCTGTGTGCGATTGATCGGGAAGAGAAAATTTCTGATCTTTTTTAAAAATGAAAAAATGAATATATTTATGACCTTTAGGCATCTCAGGCTTAAGCTATGCTTTATTGGAGTAAAGGAATATCTGACATTAAAGAGTGAAAAGTATGTGACTGGACCAGGGATTAATATCATTTTTTTTCTCTACCTACAGAGGCTTGACGTACAGAAAAAAAATCGGAAGTTGCCTCCATTTTAACTAAAGGAATATCATTTCAGTAAATATAACTGTATGACGTGATTTCGGACCTCCCTGGGGGATGTCACCACCAAATTCTCGAGAGCACCCTCCAACTTTAAAATGTTAATGGTCAAAAAAACGATAAAAAACCCTGCAAAATTCCACTTACACCCTCCTAATTCTGACCCTCCCAAAACTGATAATCCTGGCATAATTTCTGAGTGTTCTTTTATGTGACTGAAAGTAAATTAAATTCAAAGGAAAACCAAAGAGAACACCAATTAAAAACATAATTTCAGGGAATTATATTTCTAACTTCTCGGGGAATTGACAGAGGATGCAACTAAAATGAGGGAATAGAGAAAATATAAAGAAAGGAATGTAAAATAAGTTAATGTAGTTCTCAGCTATTCTGACTGAGAGTGTCCACAGTTTCACCAGATGATTGACCTGACAGTACCTAGTACAACGCCCTGACGTCCACCTTCCCTAATTCACTTCTCACAAGACTTTTTTGCAAATTGATCAGTTCTATGTCGAGCTGAGATAATAGATGGCTGTGAAGTCTGTAAATAGAAAATTTATGAAAATTTAAGTTTATGTCGCAATTGACCCAAAGTGAATGTTCCATGAAAGCTACAGTTTTGCAATGTATTTCGGGATCGAACACTATTTCCTCTATTTGCAAGCACACCATTAACTCAATGATACCGTTTATAAACTCTTGAAACATTCTTTACGATTGCAAGTAATTAAATATTTAAATCTCCTTCTTCAGGCACAACTTTTAATCGATTTGACTGAATAGTTTTTTGTAAAAGGGATATAATGTTGTAATATACGCTAAGGTACATATACGGTATCTATATTAATTTTGTGAGTACACGTTTATGCGTTCTTCCTAGTTTCACGCCTAGAAAAAGCTACATAATATGTAATTAGACGGACTTTGACCACTCGTTACTTTAAACGCCGGACTCGGTATTCTATTGGTCTGATGCAGTTCACAAGACTTGGAGGGTTCCGGCTTACAATCTCGGCTGCAGCATTTATGTTTGTGGACTTTTAGAAAGGTACAAACTAGTTAGATTGAAACAGGCTGATGTTATTAAATGGACCATATGTACAGTCAGGGCCCAAAGTTTGTATACAATCGTAAAATTTCTTCTCCAAATAAATTTGGAAGCGATTGACCAATTTAAGTACGGTTTGCTGTAACGTAAAAATTAATGTGATTTTCTGTACTACAAAAGAACTGTACTCAAGTCGGTCTACCTGAAAAAAAGGTAATTAGCGAAGAAATTTTGCGAATTGATACAAAGGTTTGGCGCTGAGTGTACAAAATTTACATTGAATTAAATATTTGGAAAATAAAATAAAAGTAGATACATACATTATTAATGCCCAATTTCCTTCGTTGTATAAATCGAATGCGGAGAACTCGCGATATGGAATTATGTCAGATGACCTTCAAAGTAAGGATCTTAGAGGTTCCGAATTTTAGAAGTTCTTAGAAGGTCCGTATCCGACTTACGGTTCTTTGCGGATCCGATATCCGGATCTGTTTGGCCATCCGTACTGCATAGTCATGCACAGAAATTTTGCAGGACGATGAGAAATGATATCTCATTAACGACATTCGAATCCAGAGCACTATCGATGGGGAAATACGCATCTTTGAATTTTCTAAAGCAATTTTTGTAGTCAAATTTGATCAGCTGACAAAATATCGTATAAAACCTTGAGGAGGAAAACAGAGTCCAAACAGAAGAAATAATTGTAAAGTGTATTCCTGAAATAACGTGACCAATCTCAGGAGAAGATTTGATGATTAGAAAAAATGTTTATATCAAGAATTTTTTTCTAAATGTGTAATTTTGGAGCTGAAGGTGGCCAAACTTAGCGTCCTCGCAAATGACGTAATAATTCGTAAAATGATGACGTAAACCGTATCGGCTTTGAAAATCAGAATTGATGTTGTTCTCAATTGTGCGACGTTTATGACGTAAGAAATTCATTGTGATAGAATTAACGTTGCTTAGCATATAATATGAGTTAGATTGGTCACGTGGTTCCCCATCCACATTACCCAAACCTTAACGCATCCCGTTTCGGGTAATATTCAAACCGAGTACTCGGATTCGAATCTTAGAACCGAGAATCTAGACTCGCATCTTGGAAGAGGATATACAGATACGTATCGTGGAACCGGATACCCGAATCTAAGTCTTGGAACCGAAGAACCGGATCTTGGAACCTGGTACTCAGTTCCTTCAGATCCAGTTCTTCGTTTGTTCAGAAACCGGTTCCGCCCACCGTATAATAAGATTAAGAATCTCCTATTAACTGTGCTTATCACTGATATTCTTTCGTCAAGTGTGTCAAGATATTTCGGATACTCTTCGTTCAATTATATTAAAAGGTTTGAAACAAATAGGCGGTCACAAATTTCTAGTGGAAAGACTATACCTAACACTCATAAGCATAGGTGGTCACTGTAATGAGAGTTGGCTCGTGACTACTAATCTCATTATCCGATAGACTCAGGAGAAAGCTGTAACATGAGAGTGAGTGTTATACTGCTGATGAGGACGAAGTGATGTGAGTGAGGGCGAAATTGAAACCTGAGCGTGAGTGAGGATGAGGGTGAAACCAAGATGTAAGGGTGAGGATGAGAGCGAAGCGAAGGCATAAGGGTGAAGTTGAAATGAAAAATGAAAGTCAGGGTGACCAAGGATAAGGGCGATGTGAAGTGGTGAAGGTGAAAAAAAATACGAGTGACATTCGAAGCGAGGATGAAAAACGAGTTGAAGTTTGACAGAGAGATATGAAGATTAAAGATTGAAGACTATAGTAATGTGTATCCTGCATCATCATATGATACTTTCTTTCGAAGGTTCGCTATAGGATTTTAGTTATAAGTTAGGATATGACATGTCATTATTATGTAACGATATGTCAATATTACATAGTGTGATTCTTTGCTTCAAGGATACTGTAAAAAAAATGCACTTTCTATAAAGTAATTTTGATTAATTTAATGTGCTCAAGTGTACAGAAAATTTACTGAAGGTGTCATGATATGCGCTTTTGCGAAAACAAGTAAGTGAGGCACCAGGGAAACAAACGAGGTGCCAGGGAATTTCCCCACCCCCCTTCCAACTGTTGCTCACTGTTTTTCATTACTTTCTGTACACTTTTCATCATTTGACAAACATTTTCGGAACAATTTGTCTGCAAAATAATAATAATTTTAAAAAATGGACACAATTGCGTTTAACAGGCTTACACACGTTAGACTGTATTAATATATATAGGAAATATCAAAAGTTGGCCGGAGTGGGGATCGAACCCGAGCCGTTTGGATGATTGTCCGTTGCTTTCAAATGATAAGCAACTCTAGAAACAGTGTGTTCATTACTTTTTAGCTACATGCTGAAGATGTTTAATTCAATATTCGACGTTGCCTCAAATTCGAACCCACACTATATACAACTATATTTATCCTATGCGTAATTAAGTGTCTTACTTTGCGGGTTAGAAATGAGGTGAGGAAGAAAGACAATGATATATGGAGCGGAAGGGTCAACTTTCCTAATGATATCTTAATATCTACCTATAATTAGGCGCAAATATGTATGTATTTTATGTACTTTTCGTAACCAGAACAACGCTCGACTACCCCTAGTCAAAATTTCGGAACCTATTCGAAAAAAAAAAGTATGGTAGTCTTACGTGCCTGAAACAGAAGGATAATATTTATCGAAATACCGAAATAAATATACATACTAATGGTAAATCAACTCTTGTCCTAACACACTACGTATTTATATTTTGTATCGAATGTGCGGCAGGTCAAGCAGAATGTGCGGCAATAGGGGGTCACGTGAGTTTGAGTCCCGATATGGCCATCCTGACTGAGGGTTTAAGTGTTTCCGGGCTTACCAGCCAAGTGCCGAGATAGAAATTCAACTAAAATCGTTCCTGTTCCCGAAAGAGTGATCATCAAGCAACGTCATCCAACATACATCACGGGCTTAGGCCAAAAGTTGCCAATTCAACCCATAAAATATATTTAAAAATCCCTTTCGGTAGGCCTACAGGCTGAGGTAGATTTCGAAGTTTCGCTGGAGCCGGGGCTCGCCCCCTCAACTTCAGTACTTTTGAGAGGATGCGCCTCTTTTATCTTAACCAAAATCTCCCTGCAGAACTACACCACCACGGAGTACATCTTCACCCTCCTACGGTTGGCTGCGCCCCCAAAGGGAAGATTTGGCCCATTTATTGTAACCTACTCTTGGTCATACACCTTCATTGAAAATTTCGTTTCTCTACCTTCAATGATTTGGAAATTGGGTTTTTGGGGCTGCCATTTTGGATCCAAGTTGACGACTTTTTGAAAGTTTTCTTATTTTGTCGTGACCTACTTGTGATAGTACAACTTCAAGTAAAATTTCATTTATCCAGCTCAAACGGTGTGCAGAATGGGATTTTGGGCGGTCATTTTGGATCCAAAATGGCGACTTTTCCCAAATGTTGTGATATTTCCCTAAGCTACTCGTCATAATGCACCTTTATGCCAAATTTCGTATCTCTAGCTCAAACGGTGTGGAAAATGGATTTTTAGGTCCGCCATTTTGGATCCAAGATGGCGTCTTTGAACTCATTAGGTAACATTTTCATAATCAAAAAGTGATATTGTACCTTTATGCCAAATTTGATTTCAATAGCCTCAGCGGTTTAGGCTGTGTATTCTATACAACAATGGGTTCGGCGGCCATTTTGGATCCAAGATGGCGACCGATTTTGCTCATTAACGAACTTAACCGAGCTATTAAGCCTAGAAACAACATATAAAAATTTGGTTCAAATATCTTCAAAATTATGGCCGCTAGCGTGTTAATATATATATATATATATACACTTTCATATCGTACCGATCTCAATAGGTATATTTTCTTCGAAATCTACCTAAAAAAGAAAGTAAGTTGATAGAATGAAGATGTAAGACCAGTAACAGGAGGTTTCAGTTAATTAGGCCCTCTGGAGCTTCTTCATCTCCAAAGCCGAGACAACTATATAATATATCACTCAAACAATATAAGCGGAATGGAAGTATCATGAATTAAATTCCTTAGGTAATTGTTTCATCTTGATATTAGGTAATGTGTCTAAAACGTGCAATAATTGGTTAGTTTGTGATTGAAACTTGCCAAGATAGGAAACTTGCGTACACAGTACACTAACAGTATTCATATAGATAAAGTGCCTAAACTAGTTAGGCGAAGCTCAGTCTCTGGGCTCTGCACAAGTACTGCCGCCAGGTTTTACCAGCGTGCATCCTCTTTCGATGATAAATGTTCCATTGTTAAAATTACTACGAGTCCTCTCGAACGATATCTCAACCACCTTTCGAGCACTAGTAGTTCTTCAGTTATAAACTGACCCCGCCATCTCCGGAACCACCCCTGAAATGTGTATGATATATATATATTAACGGTATCTCAACGATACCTGAGCCACTTTCCTAGCCCTAACCTAATAGTTTCTGAATTAAAAATTGCCCACCCCTATCTCTGGCACCGCCCCTGCAATCTGAATAACTGATATGGGTTTAAACTCATAAATTGCTCCCCCTCCTTATCTTTAGCACCTTCATTGCAATATGTATGATCTATTCGGGTTTGAGCTGGTCTCGCTAAGATCTATCGAACGACATCTCAACTTTCCTAGCCCTGAATTGAAAGAAAGTTGTCGAGGGGCAGCGCTTTCTATAAGTATTCATATCATTCGTTGCTGAGATATAAAAGGGCTTGGATGTACAGCATGTTTTACCTCGGAACACTTTCTGTACATTTTCATAGCACTTTGCGAACACTATTTCAACCCTTTATGTCCAAAAATGTTATGAAGGAAATCTAGAGAATGTATATTTTTTCTTGCAGTCTATATATCCAGACATGAATTATATTTTTGTGCTAAAAATTATATAACATTTTACATATATTAGAATATTTAGGTGGTCCGGACCACCTTACACACCTGGATAATGTCTTCTTAGTTTCTTGAGTATCCCTCTTCCTTCATGTAATACTAATTGAATTATAACCGAAGAGCTCAGTTTGTAGAACATGCCTTGCATTGAGGAGGTCACGGGTTCGGCTCCCTGACTTTACAATTTTTCCTCGGTCACACCAGGCAAATGCCCGAATAATGCCTTCAACTAATGCCCTGACCGACTCCCTTCTGCATCCTTTCTCCTACCCTATCCTGGCCTGAGCCTCAAGGCCACAAATTAACTAAAAAGTAATGCTCACTGCAGTTAAATTTCGATAATCGTGGAATTAAATTTGTTACAGACAAATTCGCAGCTAAATATTTCAACCACTTGCAAAGAAAAATGACTATTGTGTTGTGTTTCTCCGTAATTCAATTGGTTAAGACAGTGCTGTCGATCAGAGTCTATCCACAGAGACATTAATCTTTTCTATCTGTAGATAAACTGCTTATCGATACACGGGAGATTGTTAAACAAACAAACCATGTAAACGCTATTGTGTCATCCCCGTGTGTGTAAAAGATGTGTAAAATAAATGCACGTGTAGAGTACAGAAAACGTTTATATTGTGTTCAAAAGATAATAAAACTGAAAATGCTTGCATAATCCGTGATATTTCCTCTTAAAATTGGGGTTTAACTTATTGTTTTGAGAACTATATAAATTTTAGGTAATCATTGTAAATATCTTAACATCTGGAAACGTTCAAAGTTACAACTTTAATTTCTCATGCTCAACACTTTTAATTTTTTTTATAGTTATATTATAAAACGCAAGAGATGTTGAGACAAATTCGAATTATCTGTAAAATTTTGTCTTTAAACGTTCCTACTATAAGGAATGAAATATATACTTGTTATCCAAGAACACTTTGAAAATATCTAATTAGGGCATCTGCGTAAAGCATGAACTCGAATCATCTCATATGAACTGTAAACTTATTATGAAAGGTGAAATATTGTAACTTTTACCAAGAGTATGATCTAAGTCAACTCGAGAATTCTTGATCTATTTCCCTTCACACGTGTATATACCCCGTTTAATTTACTTGATATAGATTTGCTTATTCGGTAATAAACTAAAAGGTAATATATGTATCTTAAGTATTTCTGATCCCAAGATATAAAATTTATCATGCAGAGTCATCTCACGGTCACAAAATGAAACGAATCAGTAAACGTCCCATGCACAAAAGCATGTAGTTCATGAATGATTTCCAATTTCAATATACTGATGACGTTACTGTTTCGGATAACTACACTGTAATAAAATACAAATGTGTGCACTTTTAATAAACACTTTCAAATGGTCTGAATTTTGTGTACAAAATGTGTTGATTTTTTATACTAAAAAAAAAGATTTTTTAAAATTGAGAAAAAAATTCTTATCTGTGCACGAAGAAACAATTTTCTTAGAAATGAGATATCAGGATTATCATTTTTTTTTTAAATATGAGAACATGCTGGTTCTGAAATAAGATCACTGATCTAATTTTCAAACCAGTATGCTCTCATTTTAAATTAAATGAGAATGCTAATTGATATCTCATATCTAAGAAAATTGTTTCTCGGAGCACAGATAAGAATTTTTTTCTTCTGAATTTTAAGAAATCGTTCTTTTACTGTGTACAATGTAGCTTTCCTCTTTTTTTTCTGAACTATCATAAAGTTCTTTCGAAAAAAAAAATCTTTGAGTCTCGCACTTTGAATCTTTGAGTGTGAATCTACTAGTAATTCAATACGATGAACCTATATTAACAGCTTCTCAGTAAGAAGGAAATATGAGTGAGAACTATCAATATATTTGTTATAAAAATAAGAATTTAAAAAAAACTTGGTACCTAATAGCGTGATCCACATCCTGGAGAAGCACTTCCTTATCAGTTAAAATCACTTAACTATTCGACTCACACAACATAAACACCAACTACCACTCTTTTAATACACTATCTGAAAACCGGGCTGGAAACTGAGAAACAGCCAGTCTTGACTGGAACCTTTATAGAATGCCGAGTGTACGAAAGAATGGAAAGTCATACACTATATCTGTAAGTGTGTGTGTGTGTGTGTGTTAGGGAGAGAGAGAGAGAGAGAGAGAGAGAAGATCAGCTGTTGCTAAAACAGGCCGTCGGTCTGGCAAAGGCGTTGTAATCGCCGGAAGACAATCTTTATACCTCTCTCGCAAAAGAAATAAAAAGTGCTCCACCTTTACTGAAAGGGAAAAAAAAACGGGACCAATATAATTCTTCTTCGATAATCTGATGATCCGTTGGGTTGTTCGTGCATGACGAGAAGATGATACCAAACTTACTTCGATGTCCAATAATGTAATAATTTATGAGAAAGTTCTTTTGATATATAAGAAAAAAGATGTTTTTGTTCACGTGTTCTGATTTATACCGTGGAGTAATCTAACGTGCGTGTATAAAGGCTAAAAAACTTTCACCCAAATGATATAATAAAAGTGTCATTTCTTTCTGTCACAGTGTGGATAACAAATAATTTTTTGATAGTTTGATAAGTTTTGAAAACCATTTCCGTCTTTTATTTTTTTCCCCCAAAGATTTTTTTTCTTTCAACTCATGGAATTTAGAATCGTTGTTTACTGTAATTTGATCACGTTAATAATAGGAAAGGAGACAGTGGTGAAGTATGCCTTCTTCAGAATTCAAAAGGCATCAGATAAGAATCCCAGCTAGAGCATGGATGTTATTATAACTTCCTGACTTAAATGCTATCATCGACAAAAAAATAGTCCTTTGCTCTGAGTTAACTTAGTTGTAAGTTCAGAAGAGTAGAAATAAAAGAGGTCCAAGGTTCGTACCCTGAGGAACTCCACAGTGTACTTTGAACTATTGGGATACAATTCTTTTATCGATTTTATGTTGTTCACGGTTTTGGAACAGGATTCGAGTAATCACTGTGAGAAACTTTAGCAGTAATAAATAGACCGCGGATCTTTAGGTAAAATGTGTATGAAGAGTACAGAAGAAAAACAATCAAAGTCACATTTTGAAAGTTGTGAGAAAACACACATTTTAAAGTGTAAGCACTTGAATTGAAATTTATTTTTGGCCCTCTGGAACATTATCGGCCTACGCCAAAGTGCCTTAAAGCCAAAAATAAATGTAAAATCAAGTGCTTACACCTTAAAATGCGTGTTTTCTCACAACTTTCAAAATGTAACTTTAATTGTTTTTCCCTGTACTTTTCATATGCGTTTTTCATGAGATTTTCTGTTACCTAAAAATGTCGGTTCAACGTTATTGCCTACTTATTACTATTTTACACAAAACATATTTTTGCGTTATTTCCACAGATATTATGTACGTCTAAGATAAATATCGAAATTCTACTTGCAGTGAGTCATGAAAGTCCTCCTCTCCTCCCGAAATTAAGATTTTTTAGTAAAATTAGTATAATTTTGAGTCAACTTATGTGCAGTTTACTACACCCATACGCATCTAGGACTCCACCCCTCTCCCCCTGGCAGTTAACGCTGGCTCCCAAAGACAAGAAGATATCGAGTAAAAATCTTTTATCTTTGAACTTTTATTGATGGTCTTTAGGTATCTCAGGTTCAGGCTGGAATAGGCTTGGGGAGAGGGTGTTGGAAGGTATTTAAACAACGCCTAATTAGCAGAGGTAACATCTCAGTATGTGCCTGGTGCGGCTGACGAAAAGCCCTGGAAATAGCTATCAGGAAGAGGAGAGTCTCTGGAACCGTTCCGAGGACCTTCCAAATTCCAAGCCAACGCTTTACCAACTGAGATACGGCCACTCGGTGGGTGTTGTGAATTTCGAGTGTGTGTATGTGTGTGTAAAGTTAGAAAGCCACACTTCAGTACAAGGTAAGAACAACAGTCCAAGTGTTAATGGGTGTAAGCAACAGTGTCAAAACCCATCTTCCCACATAGAGAGTGTATGTACTTTTCTAATTTGCTTGCGAAAACTTAAAAAAAAAAGTGTAGGTATGATTTGTCATATACCTAAAGTAGTAGACAATTAGATTTTAGATATAAATGTTTCCATAAATTTAATAGTCAGTTTACTGTAGCGCACTTTAGGGTTATAAAGATTTTCATTAGAAAAAATAAATAAGTAGACAATCGCTGTGAAAGATTCTTATATTTTATTTTAAGAGCCTATTTTTTATGCCTAATTTGATATTTCAATGTGCTTATTTTAGGTACTTTAAACTTAATTTATAGAACCTAAAAGTCCGCGATTTAGTAATAAGATTTAATTAAGGTAGAGCCGGGAGAATTTTCGCGCTAGGAGAGATTGCGCAGGTCCTGTAATGACGGGAAGGAATTGGAATGACGTGTTGCGAGTGAAGAACAAGTGAATACGTTACTGGCAGACTCGTCAGAGCAAGTCCTGTGTTGATAGAAGATGGTCGCTCAAACTTATCATCATTTCTTTGCATCTATGATACAAGTAAATTTTCATAAGCGTTGTCTATATTTTCAAAAGAACTATTTTAGTGTTTAATAATTATAAATCAAGGGATATCTGAGCTAGTTCTTTGTCAAAGATAGTGATGTGCGCAGTTTACGGTTAGCTTCTGGAAATTTGCACTAAAGCTATGTGGTACGCAATCTGTCCTCCCTTATGAGGATTCGGTGTCATTTGTGGTCCTGGCCCACTACTTGATGGAGGAATACACTGTTGGAAGAACATAAACTTATTTTCCTCTGTCTACTTACGATTGTATTAGTAAAGTTTATAAGCACTGCCAAGAAAGAGTAAGCAATGTAACATTTAATAGAGATATTCTGACTGTTTTAGCTAATTACATGTTTTGTAATACAACAGTTTATAATGTTTCGGATAACAAATAGTTTCTATTTGGTTCGTACTATCGTATGTTATTTTATTCTCATGTACAATCTCTCCTACCTATGTGCGTAATCTTACCTATAGCCTAGTAGGAGAGTTTGCGCAAATTAAGAGTTTTGAAAGAAAAGAAATCTTTATCATTAATCATATAATGACTTACATCAAAGATTAATAGAACGTAATTGTATACAATATCCTAAAGAATATATTGTGTGTTCTTTTTAAACGTTTGCATACAGAATAGCATTTTAGTGATTTATTTTTAATTGTGTGCAATCTCTTCCGACTTTAACTTATGAGAATATCATGATACAAAGAATCAAATGTTTTGCTGAAATCTGTATATGTAACATCTAACATATCCAATTCATTACTATTTTACATTGAATCCAAGTAAATCCGATCGATAGCATAGGTAGTTAAGATATGCTGTATAAAATGAAAACGAAAATGCTATTTATGTCAGGTTCAAAATATTCCCTCGCAGCCAGAATTTTTTGATTAGTTATAGTCTACGGCATAGGTGTCCATTTGGACCCCACCCTCGCTCAACCTCGACCTCGCGATCTCATTTCGACCTCGACCTCGCGATCTCACTTCGACCTTTACCTCGCTCAACCTCGAACTCGCGATCTCATTTCGGCCTCGATCCCACTCAACCTCGACCTCGCGGTTTGAGGTCAAGGTCAAATAAAGTCGAGGTCGGATCTCGCGAGGTTCAACACCTCCGGTGTTCTTCTTCTCAAACATGGGTGGATTTAGGAGAGAGATCCTGGGGGGGGTGGAACACGGGAGAGATCCTGGGGGGGCAATTGCTTTTAAAGCTATAATTTAGAATGAAACATTTAAAGTCATTCAGAAATGACTGGGGCGGGCAGTGCCCCCCATAAATTCGCCCATGTTCTCAAATTAGGGAGACATCCAATGTTTGGGACAGATCGTTCCAAAGGTACACGCATACAGATAGATGGACAGACATAGGGAACGATGAACATATTTAAATCTATTATATTAAATGTTAGTTTTACGTGTAATATTTACCTTCGTCTCACCTGTTAGAAGAGAAACTGGACTTTAGATATATTTTAAACTTTAATGTACTATCTATTTCACCGTTCTTTCAATATGTAATGATTTTAATGCAGAATACTCTGCAGGCAGCGTTTCAATCTGCGCATGCGCAAGAATATTGTCTTGGAAGGAAATGTGTTGTAAATACAGTTTCGAAATCGTTCGGTGGTATAGTCGGTAGAACATCGGGTTACTGTGTATCAAGCCCGAGTTTGATTCCGTGCAAGCCAACTTTTTAATATATTTTTAAAGGGAACATTCCTACACGCTGATATTACTTGGTAATAAGTAAATACTCTTTTGTATTTTTATAAACATTTTCAAAATCTTAACGCGTTTTTACAAACACGTAATGCCGACGGGCGAGAACAAGTTAGTGGGCAAATATAGATGTCAGGGATGGAAGGACCAAATTTTGCTCCTTCGTGATTTTTGAGCCCCTCCTTTATTACTTAAAAAGCCTTCCAATCATAACGACCAAAACATTGTAGACAACATCATCGAAAGAGCCTTTTTAGTGTGTTATCTTGTTTTTGATCATTTTAGATTAAATTTTCTTGTCTCTTTATGGTATAATTGGATTACTTCTTAAGCTATCTTTAACATTTGTGGTAATGTGGCTCTTAAGTTACATATTTTGAGCAAGGCAAAGGAGACACTAATTTTTCCTGTATAGTGCTGGCATATCTTTCTTTTATTATATTTGATATTGAATGAGATTAAAACATCAAACTGTGGAGACATCTATTGGGTGACGAACTCAAATGCCAAAAGTAATGTGATGATTTTACGTAGCTCTTGCGTGGAGCCACTATTAGGCAATAGCTTGGTCGAGTACCAACTCCAAGACGTTGATCATTTGTGAGCCGCTATCTGCTGAGTCTGTTTGAACACGGGTTAGTCTAATCATGTCAATGGAGACGTAAGTTATCGCGTTTGAACGGAGCATGATAGACAATGCCACACGAATAAATCATGCTATTTCCCAACTCGTGATGACAGCTAACATTCCTTGATCAATGGAGTCATGTTCCGACGATAACAGATGGGAGCCATTACTATCCACTGGAAATGGCGTCCAAAGTAATTATATCGATAAGAAATTTGAATGTGTGTATTTAAAGGGTAGTAACTAATAAAAACACAAACAAGATTGTAACTATAAGTGTAATCTTTAGATAATTATTGTATATTCAACGATCATAAAGACAATAAACCATTGTAAAACACTAAGAAATGAATCTTAATAATTATGAAGACGAATCATTAAGCTAAAGAAATAGATCGATTATATAGAAAAATTTGTGGTAGGTGAATATTCTTATATAAACTATATGAACATGAGGCAAATGATGGAAATATTGAGAAAATTTGAAGATCAGAAACAAGGGAGAATATTAAATATCTGAAGAAGCAGAAGAAAGGGATGAAAGTAGGCATGGTACCGAGACCGAGACTGGTCTTGGTCTCGTCTCGATTTCGAGACCGAGACTAAGGTTCAGGAAACGAGACTTACTCGAGACGAGACCGAGACTTACCTCTCGAGAGT
This sequence comes from Lepisma saccharinum, assembly GCA_022664845.1. Taxonomy (NCBI): domain Eukaryota; kingdom Metazoa; phylum Arthropoda; class Insecta; order Zygentoma; family Lepismatidae; genus Lepisma; species Lepisma saccharinum. The sequence continues at coordinate 44,915 of JAGDQP010009551.1, forward strand.
CTCGTCTTGATCGAGACTATAAGCTTTATTTTCAAGAATATCGATAAATAATATTAATTTAATGCTTTTGTTGATGTTTCATACTAGAAGTCTCGTGACAATCAGTTTCATTCTGATAAATTTTATTGAACAGTTATATGAAAGTTTTAAAATATGACCACAAATTATATACGTAGTCAGTTATCAACGCCAAACTATTTTCTGATGTCTTTCAATAATAATATAAAAGTATTGGAGATTGTTTCGGAAACGGATAAATACAGACATTTATTTTCTTCTGTGAATTTTCATCCCCATGCTTTCTCCTGCTGATAGTCTTTTATGATACACTCTTTCATTTATATCAGTCTCTGCTAGACTGATCCCGTAAAGACTGTAAAGCATAAGTCGAGACTTATCCCATCTGCTTATTATAATTATAAAAAATGGTAAGATTTTTGCAATACTAACTGGTACCTTAGAAAAGATGGAGGCAATATATATTTTTCTACGTATATGTAAACAGCAAGTCGGACCTTAGTCGCGGGACACCTGAACTATCTTCGTATCCCTGGTAGTTCTTGATTTGAAAGTTGTCGACAGACAGACATAGGGATTGTATAAGGCTTCCCAGCACTTGTTGCTGAAGTCTACATGGTGTATTAAGTTTTCCTTAGGAACTTCTTAGCTTATGCAGAGGAAATTCTGAACCTCACGTAAATATACCTGTACATTCGATAAAAACAGTATTTCTTTTTTTTTTTTATAAAAATCAAGCGTCAAATTTGGATTATCTAAATGTCGTTGGTGAAGTTTCACCGAGACTTCCCGAACAACAACTCAACCACCTTCGTAGCCCTAGTAGTTCCTGAGTCGAAGAGAGACAAAGTCGAATTGTCGATAGACGGACAAAGAGGGGATATAAGGTTGTACGTAGTATACCTTAGACACAGTAAATTTAAGTTTTAACCTATTAAGTTATGCTTTGCTAGGATTATTGGAATAACATTTTAATCTAATAACACTGCTTATTTGAAATACCGATGTGTTTATTTCACTTTATAAAATTCGCAATACGCTATTTGAAAGTAGCGCTACTCGAAACACACTTCAATACCTATCTATGAATTGGATCTTGTAATCAGCCAAGAGCAGTATTGTAAACTAATTGCTTCGTGTGGCTGTGGAGTTCGGTAAATGCTATTTTCAATTTCTTTGTATTTTATTATTTCTTTGTATAAAAGTTCACAATAGGTGATGTACTGTTGTCAATAATTTTGTTAACGTTTCTAGATATTCTATGGGAAGTTTCGTAGAATTTTTAGTATTTCATGTTGTTTCACTCTGATGGAGGAAAACTCAGAGACTTTTCTTATGATTATCTAGATATTTTTCGTTTTTTAGCTCTGCACATGCGCAGAATGAGAGAACTGTTTCTTATCGTAGCTGTACATGCAATGTTGATCAAGAGTTTTCTGCCACCATTTCGCCAGTTCTGATTTTGGTAGAAATGGGACATATTTTGAGTGAATTGAAATTCCGACCCCTAATTGACAATTACTACATAAATTATTAAAATGTGGCGTAAGTCGTGGAATCAACTTAGTTTATCTCTTCGGGATTCAGCCAAGATAATTCTAACATTCTATACTGTTTTCTTTTAACTGAAATTTTAGAGCAGTCAGTACAACGCTGAACTTTTGACTAAAGAACCAGTGTTCAGATCTATAGACTTCTGTTGTTGTTTTTTCTCAACATTCCTGAGAACTGTATGATGGATGCCTTTTATTAGCCAAATGAAAAGCCTGCGTACCCATTTCAAACAAGTCAAGATGCGGCAACTTTATAGTCTATCATCTTTCGAGACGAGACCAAGACTAACGTGTCGAGACTCGAGACCGAGACGAGACTGAGGTTTATAATCGAGACCGAGACAAAGACCGGAATTTTCAGATCGAGGCGAGACCAAGAGCGAGACTGTCCTAAACAATCCAGAAGAGAACGAGACTGATGGCAGTCTCGTCTCGATACCATCTCTAGATGAAAGAAGTAGATAGTTATTAACACAAAGTAATAACATGAAGAGAAGTTTTGAAGAAGGGACTAGAAATTCTTGTCCATGATCAACATCAAGCAAAGCAAACGAGAAACAGGACCTACATTTTTTTTGTCCGAGCTAGATTATTCATTAAACCAATCAGGTTAAAACGTGGGAACGAGAAGCACTAGAAACGAGCGTGCTAGCCATTCAGCTAAACGAAATGTTCAGAATTATCTCTTGCCTGGGAGAGAGTCTTGGAAGCGTTACGTTTCTTACTTCTACAGCCTCACATCTTAACCAGTAATCTTGTCATGTGCCAACTAATATGATTCAAGCTGGATTCAAATTTTGGACTTGACGCAAGCTTTTACACTTGACATGATAAGCTTGCAATAAGTTTGAAATAAGCTTAGGCTAACTTTTCATGTAAGCGTGCGTTGCTTTCTTTGCTTGCGATTTGGGTGAGTGCACGAGTTTTTATTGGCACAAGCCAACCATACGACGAGCGCCTGCCTACAAGGAAAGTTGGCTTCACTCTCCTATCAGAGAGAGGGCCGACTAGTGAGAGGGAAGAGTTCTAGGAACATGGATAAATGCCTGTATTAGAATACGTCACTTAGCTAAGGACCAAAGTGTATAGACCTTTTAAAATCATCCTTAGCGCCTATACAGATACGTACAAAAATGTTATATAATTCGTTCTCATTTAATGAGCTATAAAACCCTGTAAGTCATAACATCATGGGAAATGGAAATTGTCTTAATGAGCAGTGAGTAAATACTGTGCATATAAGGTTATATCATTGCCTTTGTTATTGTTGCAAACTACAACTGGCACGTCTTGTTCCAATGAGAGACAGACAGCAACAATGTGCGTAAAACAAGCTTTAATAACAAAACATTTTCCACACCAACAATCACATATTATTAGCAAGCTTTCTCTTGAGATTCTCTTCATAATATTAAATGAAACCTTTTCATTTTTTCTTTTTCTTGTGTAATTTACTTTTTCCATGGAAGTAGTGAAGCTTGTAAACGATGTATAAGCCTAAGCTTGACGGTTACTTTTATATATTTAGAACGGCTACATTTTTTTTGTATTTTCTAAGTACATACCGGTAGTTGTTAACCGAAATACAGTACATTAAAAGTCTTGTTTTTATGTTTCTTGTTGAATGAAAAAAACAGCACGGAAGCAACGTACAATTACGTACTTGTGTGGATTCTCTTCGGCAACAACAGTATGATTCATTGTCATTTTTATTTATCAAATCTTTGTGTCTGTCTCCTTTGTTTTCCGAGATCAGTGTTTTCTAGAACTATGTTCAGTCAGATTACTCTTCCTTTACTGTCTAATTGAGATTGTGATTTTGATAGTTTAAACATCTGTAGCTACGACCGTTACAGATCTGTGAGTTGACGTCTCTGAATAGAGATCTTTCCGCTGAAAGAAATAATTAGAATCTCCAACATTTTCCTGGTGAAAAGAGAACACCAGAAAACCGAAATCAGAATGTTCTGTAGTAAGTATTGCTATACGATTCGTTATCGATATATAGACATCGAAGTTGATATAGTACTTACTTACTCTGTGGCTTACGATATAGCTAACAACGACGAGTGCAGAATGTCCAGCTTCGAATCCCACAGCGGACGGTTGGATAATTTAGTATTCTAAACTTAATACTGTATATCATGATGTAAGTAACGAACAAAATACAGCTAAATGTGTATACCAATAGACAGCAACCATGCTCTGCTAGTATAAACCGTTGAACAAGTGGATATTTCGGTACGTTTACAGCAAAATTACGTTTCGGTACTAACGTTAAATCCACGTATTTTCAACGTATTTGTGCTACTGCGGTTTATCGTCCCCGATTAAATCTACATCCTCCGCGTATACGAACAGTTGATTCAATCCTTTCAATGTTATCCCCTTTTTGTCCTCTTTTATGTTCTGAATCGCATATTAGATATCAAAATAACAGAATCTTTAGAATATCAACGTCGATCAATATATGATATTCTATATCGATTTTTGGTATGTGAATCCGTTCGTCCATATGCGATATTTCATTTTGATATTCGATTTTGAAATGTGATATTAAATACACGATACTGATTTTCGATACAGATATTCAATATCTAATATCAATATTTTACATACAAAACATAAATTTTCGTATCCGCTATCAGTATTGATGTTTGAGTTATGATACTATCATTCGGTATCCGATATTTGATTTGGATAATAGTTATTGAAACTGATATTCAATATGCAGTCTCAATATATGCTCCCGATATTTTTTCTACATATTTTGTACACTTCACGTAACGTAAACAAACCATACATGTATTTTAAGTGTACAAGAAGTGTACTTTTCACAGTGTATGCTAATAGTATTATTTCTTACATTGCTAATACCCATTGATCAAAATTTTATCATCACATTTGTTGAACCGCTCTTAGACAAATTTTGGGATTTTCAATAATGATATTTTATAGGTAAAGACATTTAAAATAGCTTCGGCCACTCTTCTGAGGGAAGATAATAGAATTTTAGATTTTATTCACGAGTCATTCGAAGATTATGTTTAGAGTAACATTGGTCATAATTTACGCACAAAGAAATTATGTTTAAGCATTTTTTTTTTCTCTTTGACCCAGATTGGTTATTTTATTCATAAAAAACAATGTCTATACATTGGTCGTAAGGTGTATACAATTTGAAGAAAATTCTATTCCCACGAAAATAGGATTTACCGTCATAAAATATTAATTTCGATGCTGTAACAAGATTATTACCACCAGTAGAATACTTCAGGATGAGAATTAGGACGAATGGACTGAAGTCTATTAATTCTTGAGTCCTTACTATTGTCATTGACCTCCGAACTAAGAATGATTAAAATGTTTTAAATAGCTTGTGAGATATGAGGTCCCCAGTAGCACATGTAAGTTGAAAATACGTGAATTAAAAATTAGTACCGAAACGAAATTTTAACGTCGTTAATGTACCGAAATGTCCGTCTGTTCAACGGTTCATTTGATGTTGAATATTGGTTGAGAAGAAACAAGTTGAAATCAAGAAGCTTACGATGAAGAAACGGGTTCAGTTGCCAAAACAGAGCACGGTTGCTGTCTATTGCTATATACACAGTTGCATTTTGTCCGTTGTTTTCATCATGACATATCATGAAGAAAGCTAGTTCTTCGAGTCACGCTGACAAAGGACTCTGTTAGCGACACTCTATGTATACAGCTAATTTCGGATCAAGCGAACTAAAAGCCCGAGTTTGATGCTTGAACTTTAAAAGCTCTTTCCTATACTAAGACACAGAAAAAAAATGGGTCGGTACGACCTCTCTGGCACCCCCTGGGGCGGATCGAAAAATATTCAAAATTTCACATTTCTGATGATAGCACTGACCCCAGACCATAAAGGGGTCCGGAACTTTGAGATCGTAATCTACGTTTAAATGGTGTATCAAACGTTAAAATCGGTAAAGGGGTTCAAACGTTATTACTGTTTTAAACCCAATCATAGAATTTACAAAGTGTGTCTGTCATTCTGTCTGTGTTTTTATTTTAGCCCTAAATGGTTGGTACCAGGGGAGACGGGTCAATTGTTGGCCTTGTAGAGGCAAATTGATGCTTATAGGAGTTACCGTTTTCGAGATATGGAGCCTACCATGGTCCAAAATCGACCTTTTGCATGAAGACTATGCACTTTTTCTTAATAGGCAGCCTTACAATTAAGTGATATCGGTACAAGAACCCCTTTGGGGTAAAGGGAAGAATGACGCAAGAATTCTACTCACAAAAGAAGTGATATCCATTTTGCGAGTGACTTTGTGTCACTATGGCTGAAAGGAGGTCCCTTAATTTTATTGCAAGGGAAATACTTCTGCCATAGTGACACAAATTCACTCGCAAAATGGATATCACTTCTTTTGTGGTTAGAATTCTTGCGTCACTCTACCATTTACCCCTAACGGTTCTTTGTACCGATTAATTTTACAAGAGTAAATTATCCAACCGTCTGCTGTGGAATTCAATGCAAGAACGTTCTACAATCGTCGTTGGTAGCTCGACACGTTGACCACTCATCCACGAAGCTACCTTGAGAGTCAATAATACTCTTTTACTATTCTCTGTATGTTATGAAGACGTAAAAGGCAGTCTTGAAAGCAGACGCCACAAATGCAGATCTATCGTTTCACCATCATGTAAGAATAAAAATAAAGAATATTTTCCCTCTTTATTTGTTATGCGCATTTTTCTTTTGTTAATACTTTGACTATCGCTGCACTATTAAGTTTTTATTTCTCAATAAGTGTAATATATCGTCTTAGAAAAACGCATATAAAGCAAAATCTATGTCATAGTTGAAAAAGAAATTTGAAAACACTTTACATTAACGCCCTTTTAACGTAATTAAATGTTCGTTGAAATATATTTTAAAATTCTATCTATTTTCAACATCAAATAATAGCATGTGAAATGTGGTTAATTTTACTCTATTCGCTTTTAAGCAATTTTTTTATGCGATTAACTTGAAAAGATAAACTAAGGTACACTTCAATATAATGGTAACAAATACGTCACATCAACGTCATATCAACGAAATCAAATTTCCGTTGGAATATACATTAAAATTCAACGTGTTTTCAACATGCCAAAGATGACACAGAAAAATAGGTAATGTCATTCAGCAACAAATTTTATTACCGAGCCGCCATAGCTCAGTGGTAGAGCGTTTGCGTAGCATACAGGAGGTCGTGGGTTCGATTCCAGCAGCCGACCATCCTGATTGATATTTTTCCAGGGTTTTCCCTCAGTCACACCAGTCAAATACCGGGATGGCACCTCTAACATAGGTCCTGGCCGACACCTTCACGAATCCTTTCCTCTCCTGTATCCCCACCTGAGCCTTAGATGCATAAATGTCCTAAATAAAAATTCAAAGAATTCAAATACAAATTTTATTCCATTAAATTCGAAAGAATCCGATGAAACAAAATCTATACCATAGTTTAAAATCAGGGTTTTATCCACGTTGAAACATCTTTTCAACAATATCAAGTCTTTGTTGAAATATGGTTTAAAATTAAACGTTTTCAACAACAAACATAACGGTTAACCAACAAAATAAAAAAAATCAACGTTCAAAACACGTTTGTGATATCTTTCAAGAACTTGGAGACGGATAAGCTATTCCTCTCAAATGAAGGAAAACAATACAAGAAATTGAAACATAACTACAAGGACGAAGTAAAATAATATTAATAAACATTTATGTACTAAATATAATTGCACAAAATTAACAAATGAGAAACAAATAAACTGAGTTATGAGCGCAAAGCCTTGAAGAATGCTGATATATATTTAATAATTAAGTTCTCTGAAAAAGAGAAATCTATTTACTATTTTTCGGTGACAGTTTATTTTTCTCTAAAAATTGTGATTATCTCTACTCTTTACATAAAGACATAGGTGTCATCGCCTAGCATTAATTAACTTAACAGATCTTACATGCGTAGTAACGAGTACATATATCAGTTATTAAGACCAAAGACCAAAGAGTACATATCAATGGATGGATATATCAGATTCTGAAGCGATCTACACGTTGAGATAAGTATATACCATATTCACTCTCATTGAAAGTGTCTTTTGTAGTATAGGTCTACACTGGAAAGACGTTTTCCTAGTTATTACGAATAGTTAGATTGTAATCAGATCGTGTGTATTCCTTTCATACTTTTCTTTCCACTGGTAGTGAACTTTAAATAAGTTAATTTCTTTTCCTTTTTAAATAAAAAAATACAACTTTATTATCATCTTCTAGTGCTCTAAGATGACATCATGTTACAGTGACATCTCTCCAACCCTAAAACCAACTTATAGTAGGCTACAGCAATAACCTGTATAAGTGAAGAACATTAAATAACAAACTGAAAACTAGTGGATGTGTCGTTTATCAAACCCTGAACGATATAATACGTCTTAAATTAGTCAATCTGGAGAAAACATATTAGCCGCCATCTTGGATAATAAACCGTCATCTTGAAATCTCCCTCACTCTTGAACGCATAGCTTCGAGTCTGAGAGTGACAGAAGCATACTGTTTGGATAGAATTCCTTATTGGACTACTATCCTAACACAGCTTTAGAAGTTTTAATTCAAAAACATAGGGTCTCTTGACATAGAATGAAAACAACAAAATTCAATGATCGTTCAAATGTTTTGTCAAAAGCAATTTTTTTTAGCTTTTCTCGGCAACGAATTAAATAAAAATCTTACTGAAATGACTATGTGTAAAGCTATAAAAAACACAAGGATTTTTTTTTTTTTAGAATGTACAAATACTCACAGCCCTGTGGTGGCGAAGAAAAGTGAGTTACGTATCATATGTGTTAATGTGCGTCATGAAGGATGCAACCATACCGCTGAGATTGAATTGATGAAAGTATTCTGCTTGTGTCGTATACAGTCTTAGTTGCCTTACATTGATATCTAATGGTCTATAAAATACGTAATCAATATTGTTGCTGCACAAAGATAGTAAATTTGCTCTCACTTAACCCCCTCACCCCTAGGGATGTACGCAGAGGGGGGGTCCTGACGGTCCCGACCCCACAAATTAAGATTGTTTGTGAAATTAGTATCATTTTTATCAAAATTATATGCATTTTACGTAAATTTTACACCCAGACAGACTGCAGAACCCCCCCCCCCCAAACTAACTTCTAGGTACATGCCTGCCACCCCCTCACACACACAAGTATAATATAGGTTCTCGTTTGCTAATTTGTATCCCTGGATATACTGGATCCTTGGTGTTGAAGCAGTGTGCAGAATTTCGTGGCCAATAATGTATGGTGCATCATCAAGTAAGTCCTCCACTCCATCTTCATCAGCCTCCATAAAATCAACACATTCTGGTTATTTAGTGTACGCGTGGTCTGCACTATTGCTGCTCATTTGTGAGTACGAGAGTCCGCGTTCCAGGCACTCACAAGCTCTCTTACATCCTGCTTTGCAGTTACAGCTTAATATATTGATTAAGATATCTGTTGCTGGATTCAAAATATTGTTTGAGGTATGCTCATATAAGATCTTTTTCGATCTTTCCTTCATCGCTTTTATCTTAGATAAAGTAACAAAGAAGTTTTCTCGGGCAGCTTCAATCTCCTCAACTGCTTCAGTTGTCCTGTTGGAAATTACCATTTTTGTGAGGAAGATACGAAAAAGTTTGCAGTGTCTTCAATGCAAGTAATTTTATTATTTCGTACGGTACTGACGTTCCGTCGAGCATTGCAAGCATGAAAAATATATAACGGGGAATTTTACCAAGAGCTTCCTGCAAAGTTTGAAAACTAACATACATAATTAAAAGTTAGCAATATAGGTCAGTGCACAAGATGGCCTCCGTGCAGCACAATGCTTATGTTTATAAGGAAGCATTCAGATGTAGGACACAATTTCTCCATAACAGTTCTCAAAGTTGACTTAGCGCTTCTTCTGGAAGTAGAAGCGTCATAGATAGTTAGTGGCATTGGTGCTAGCTTGTATTTCTTGAAATACTCAATTTAGTTCGTGTTCTCTGCACAGTATGTGCTGTTTGATGGTACATCTATTTGCATTGCTCCTATCACCTCTCCTGTACAACCACACCATGTGTCAATGGCGCAAGACTAACGTCTTTTACCCTTGCCCTAAAGTCTAACATCAGCAAACGACTTTTGTTCATGTTTTTCAGCAGAAACTTTTCTTGCTAGAAAGCAAAGTCAACTCAACAGTTTAATCGTCCGTAACACCACTGGACATGAAAACAAGGACGTCGTGTGGTTTGTTAAAACTGGAATTCAGTCTTAATCAATTTCTTCATGTATTGTAAGTCCCGAATTTGCGAAGTTCGTCCAAACGACATGTTGCTATACACTGGAGATGTTGTTGATCTCTGAAAGAGATTCCAGCGGCTATTGCAGAGCATCGGGCTCATCTTTGCAAGCAAAGGATTAAATATTTCGCGTTAACGTGTTAGTCCTCCTGTGGTCTTCAAGTTCTTGATTAAAAGATGTTTAGTGATCATGTCTTACCAAATCCCATTCTAAAATTTTAATAATCGGCATATAGGAAAAAGAAGTCACTTCTCGACGAAATCTTCAAAGTTACGACAAAGTAGATTCGAGTTTAGTTATCAATAGTAAATACGTGTGAGTTGACTCGACGTAATTCATATGTACACTTGCATGCATGTAGTTGGTGGAGCTCTTGCTGGCTACAAAGTTGTTACCTTGAGTCTTCTGTACGTTCTGTTCGAACAAAGATGGAACAATTTCACTTGGTCAAGATTCTGTTCTGTACCCATTGCGACTTTCTGTTTCTCAGTGATTCTTCTTCAAGGTTTGATATCATCGTGAAAATAACTGCTATCACCAAAGCGGCGATTGAAATGTCCTTCCCAATCTCCACCGATGCTTCTCCTTTTAAGGAAAGATTCGTTTTGTTTTACTTCTACAGATAGCCTTCCGCGTCTGAAAGTAAACCCGTAGTGTCTTCTTAGACCATTTTTGATCCCACAACGAAAACAGAAAATTTTTCTTCGAATAAAATTAATTGAACACGTTTTCTATTTATTTTGTTTGCAATGTATAATAAAGTATGGTATTAACAAAAATTTCTAAGATGTTATTCAAACAGTAAGTAGATTTTAATTGTAATAACTAACTTCTACGTAAACAGCGTGTCTGTGTCAGTTCCTTGATTCTGGGCTGTGCCCTTCCGAGAGAAAATCCAAGATGGTGGCTACATGTTCCCGAAATAACATATTCACCAATTTCCAGATTGTTATTTAATTTTTCTTCATTTTAGTGATGTGCAAGTTGTTCCACTGAGAAATTTCTAATTTTCACTACTCAGTCGTTGTTGCATCTTGTTTGATGTTCACACGAATGTCTGATTAACGAATTTGAGTGACTAGGGCATAGTTATATCATGCCAATTTTTCATATGAAATTAGACAAAGTGTCATGACAAATTACAGTTTTTCCGTTGAGTTTAAAATAGCACTATGAGATGTCTCTTTAGGCTGACAAAATTATTATTCAAAGTTTATTTATATTGCAATAAAGATATCCCAAGGCTATCCAATGAAAGTTAATATAAATTTATTTCACCTAAATTACATAAATACAAAGTTTGGACGAACTAAAATTCTAAAGCTAGATTGATAATTACTAGAATTTCACAACAAAAAGACAAGACGAGCTTCATCATCCTTACCACAATCACTCTAACATTTGAAAACTAAATAGTTAGGTCTTTCGTTATCTGTTCTTAGGTTCATAGGCGCTTCTATAGGAAACCCATAACTTTATCATAAGCTAGAAAACACCATTAAACGTACGAAAGTGTAGTACACCGTGAAGAAAATAGGCTTCCTGGATACTTAAATGAGTCTAGTTGTAACAGAGGACACCTGTTCGGGGATGACTAGGATTTTTATGCGCTACCCATGAGGAAAACTCGGCGGGGCTTGGGTGGCCCGCCATCATGGTTGGTGGGCCTTCGGCGGCCCACCGAGTTTTCCTCATGGGGTACGTTAGCACATAGGGTCCCGTCTTACTGATTAATACAAAGCCAGTGTTATAATCGTTGCGTTGTTCAGTTCGTCGTGCTAACACGACACTTTTGGTGTGTTGTTTACAATCTGCAAGCAAAATGCGTTTCTGCATAAAGATTGTTTTTCTCATTCACGCATTCACGGTGCACTTGTGAAACTGTAGACCTCGAAAACTTATTCAGTGTCTCCGTTCAGGTAATACTAACTGCTGTTATTCGGGCTTCGACAATCATGAATCGTTCAAAATCACTGAGAGCCTTTCTTTTAATCCTTTTCCACCCGTGGTCCACACGTTACGGGGATAAAACAAATTTGTGGTCATCAGACTCTCATCCAGTGCCATCGAGTGGTTACATTGTAACACATGCATGATGGGGTTGCTGGATCTGATAAAGCGGGCATCTAGTACACGGTGAAGCTGCATAATCGATGCAATGTATAGTCAGTATTAATTCAAATGTTGTAGACTCAAATTTATAGAAAAGTTCAATGGAATAAAATTTCAAGGTTCAGAAAATTGCACATGACAACACTAAATCAACGTATAAAGTGAACGTGTGAATAATTTGCTTGAAACTTCCATAGTAATATAGTTCGGTGCCTAGTTCAGAGCTTTAGGTACTTGTCCCGATGCTTTGGTGTTATCGATGAGACTTGACATGCGCGAGTGGCTTCTAAATCCTACTGATCTCAACATACGTCGTATTGTCCTCATGGACATGTAGCTAGTGTTTTGGACGTTACAGTGTGACAAAGACTCGACAGTCATTCTCATCCAAAGGCCATTGCGTTGACCACGATAATCAGTGAAACAAGATATTTTGTACTTACGCTAAACTCGTGGTACTGTCGAGCGGGGTTCAGAGTTGTAACAAATTCAGATTTTTAGTAGCCCCATATACGTACCTTGAACTCGCAGTCAATCTGCGTCTGAAGTTTGATAGCTCAGGTCGTGTGCACATTTTGATTGAAACGCTGCCTACTGTGCCTGCTGTTAGCATCCCTGAATATGTGAGTTGACATCTGAGACAATTTCTTTGTAAAAGAGCGCACAACACAGTCTCAGGAGACTTCTATGAAATGTTGCCACTGGGTGTTAACTTCTGTATCATGCTCTTAAAACTGTGCTTTACACTTTAATGAAGCCCGAATCTTAATGGTAGGTCTTATGTGGGATATGAACCATACTCGGACTTGAGTGTGAAGCAGAATATTCTCTCTCTCTCTCTCTTTCTCTCTCTTCAGACTACTGTATCTTTCGTCACCAAAGTCATGGTGATAATAGGAATTCTGCTTTGAAGGTCCCTAGGCGAAGTGAACCGCTGGCAGTTCACCATTACCTTCCACCGACTTACAGCTTAAAGTAGGCTGGTAAGCGCTTGTGTTCCACAGGGTATCGAACCCGGAACGCCTTGATTACAACTTACTCAAAATTCTTATCTTCATGGTTGCTGTATTACAGAGCTTTGGCAGAAAGCACGCCTAATATGAAAATTATTTTTCTAAAAAGAAAAGAACAAATGTTTTACTGAATCCATTCCACACTCCCATGGATATATCTTGAGATATTAGAGTAGACAGTGATAAATTTCCTCCACAATTATCAACTAATTCGAAAGAAGTAACACAGTAGGCTAAATTACAAAATATAGTACCAAGAACTGAAAAGAATATTGTTATGCGAAAGTTTACCACTCAAATCGAAACCACAGCTATCTGAGATCCAGACAAATATCAATTTATATTCGTTAGCGGAATAGAAAATACCAAATTGACTACAATTTGTGGTGATCCACAGGAGTTCTTCCTGGTGCCCTTTCGCTGACAAGTTAATGAAGTATGAGGAGAGAAAAAAATATGGAAGAGGAAATCTTTCCTTGTTGATGTTATGGTTGTATTTGATGATGAACACATACTCATGCACAGTACAGTAAATTGAAGTACATATACGAGGTGATGTTCATATTTTGAAATGATTCAGAAATAAATGAAGTGCTGAATAAGGGTGAATAGATTCTTTGTAA
>JAGDQP010009552.1:0-23532 GCA_022664845.1 Lepisma saccharinum
GAAGAGATTCTCTTGAACATCAAAATGAGCATTCAAGATGCTGTCAATTTCACATAACAAAAGGGTATTTAATTATATGCAGAAAAGCTCTGTCCAAGAACAGAGAATATATTTCACATACTTATTTTTAAAAAAGAAATAAGTTACTTTTATATTCTAAAATGTGGTAGACATTCTATACTTCGGCCCAGTTAAATCAAAATTTTCACAGTTACTGAAGAATAACATTTCTCTCAACGAAAAGATTTTTATTTACATTGTAGCTACTGGGAAACAATTTAGTTTGATATTTTCAAAGCGTTGCCAAAACATTTCGTATGTAATTTTTATTTTTAAACTTCATTCAGCGTAACCATCAATACTGATAATACAAACATGGTCTACTAGGATTGGATTAGGTATTAATTTGCATTACGAGTTTCCATGAGTGAACTGACTTACGGTTTGCATACGTAACAAAGAAGCTTTAAACTTTGCAAAATACCAAAATAAAACATAGGGAAAACGCTGAATCTCACGGTTAACAAAACACGGATTTGTTGTAGAAATTTGGTGCATTTTTTACATATACCAGTTTTCGGAAGAGCAAACAAAAATGATGAATGTGAAAATAAAGTGCATTCTGAAATGTAGCAACAACTATATTGCAAGTTAAAATATTCAATGTATTTGAACCAAAAATTTAATATGCTGAAATTTCGTTATCTGAACTCTGAACGTAGGTGAAACAGACTTGGGTTTCTGGGAGAGAAAGAGGAATTTCAAGACATTAAACATACATACCTGAATAGATGTTGTTACCTTTTTCACAACAAACCTTGTATAGGTAAATGCTGAATCTAACACAGAAAAATTGACAATCGCCGCGACCGGGACTCGAACCCGGATCTCCCAGTTGCCGGCTAGGTATGCTACCAGTTACACCACCACGGCACGGTCAATTATCTGTGTATATGGAATGTTCCTCTAGCCTAGACAGTCTCCCAACATTGCTAATTTCGAGACCCAGGCATTCCACTCATGCGGAGATTCTTGGTTGAGGAATATTTCTGTCATCAGGCAGTATGAAAAAATAGATGTTATTACCTTTTTCACATTTACCAACACATTTAATTTCATCATTTACCAACACAAGGTTTATTGTGAAAAAGGTAATAACATCTATTCTTTCATACTGCCTGATAGCAGAAAGATTCCTCAACCAAAAATCTCCGCATGAGTGGAGTGCCTGGGTCTCGAAACCAGCAATGAAGCGTTGGGAGACTGTCTAGGCTAGAGCAACATTCCATATACACATAGAATTGGCCGTGCCGTGGTGTGTAACTGGTAGATCCGCGTTCGAGTCCCGGTCGTGGCGACTGTCAATTTTTCTGTGTTAATTTGATACATACCTGAATTTAGATAACCGAACCCCGATGCCTATCAAATTAAGCAGACATTCTTACGGTGCACATCACTTGACAGAAAAACCACACCAATTTCATATAAAAAAAACACTAAATTATTTGCATACACTCTGAAAATGGGGTATCAACCACGCTGTAATTATATTTTTATTTATTTCAGAAAAACTAAGAAAAACCACTGAACACCACATTTACCACAATAAATCACCTCACACACTTAAGAACACCACTTCACACAAACAAATTGCCATAAAGATGCTTCGTCTCGTCCACTCCCGGTCAAGGCCAATGTGGAGGGTGTAAGACCCCGAACTGCAGCATTCGATTCACAGATTCTTTTATAAAAGATATGGAGAAACAGCTCCCAAAAGTTGTTGTCATTTACTACTGCTCTATATATTAATAAAATTTCAGGGCATTGGCTGCATTATCATATTGCTTTTATATAACTTTCGGAGGCAGCGTAAATTTAGAAGAGCCTTTCCTACTCGACGACCATGTGTTAACTACTGACTGGTCTCAACCAATCAGAGAAGAGAATCAAATCAGACAACCCGGAGCGAAAAGAAGTGTGGCTTGCCACCAAAATCTCAACGAAAAATGAAACAACAATCAGATCTTTTTGTTTGTTTTTGAAGATTTTCAACGAAAGAAAAATTGTTGATGAAAATAATGAAATAAAATATGCAAAGAAATATTCAGTAATAAAATGAAGAAACAATAAAGGTAGAGATCCCACCAAACAACAATGAAAGGGATGTTCTGTATGGCTAATCTTCCTTGTCATCTGGGCAAAAAAACTTTGAAGAAAGCTGAAGACGAAAAATATCGCCGACAAAGAACGAACAATAAAGAAAGAAAAGACGCACAAAAAAGGGGAGAGGGTAAGATATGTTGCGACCAAGTGGAAATGGGTCGATACAACGTCCTAATGGATTAAAGTCTACACAATTTACAAGTGCTCTTAAATTAATTTTAATTACGCTTTCGTGTTGTGGATCTGTACCCAGAACTTTCTGTTTTCGTAGAACAGGCAGAAAAAGACTTTTGCGGTGACAACAGGTATTTTCCTTTATTTCTCGAAGTAACCGATATGAACTACTATATTATTTGGAAATCCCCCTACAAACTATCTTATAAGATGAGTACTGCAATCATACTTGTAATTAATCTATTTGCATTTAAAACAATAACAGCTCAAATTAGTGCTCACTATTTAGACATTTGGAAAAGTTACTTGATATATCCCGTAATGTTTAAAATAAATATCAGTATTTACCGTTATCGGCAGACAATCGTCGAGAAACACCGCGTAGTTTCTTTTGCCTTATTGGAAGGTCTCGGTTTTCAGTTTCGCTGTGATTTGTGCACACATGCAGAAATGTAACAGGTCTTTCTTACCTTAACAACAAATCTAATGCTGGTCAAGTATTTGCTACCGCCATGTTGATCGCTTATATCACAGTAATAACCTTCTTTTCATGTTTTACAGTTAATTTTTCCTTCATTTTTATTCCTATTTTACTACAACGCATGAAGTACTCATTCTGGTTTTAAAAAAAACTCGTAAAAAGACTCTCTTCCACTTCAGTCATCCTGAATTATGATAACGAAAACAAATTGCTGAAGTGGAGTATAGAAATTACACTATTTATATTTGTAACGTAAACATACTTATCCTTACGTAAAATATAATTTATTTCTAAATTAGACCTTTTGCACTCTACTAAAATAATAATAATAATAATAATAATAATAGAATAATCTAGAAACCTGTAGGCATTTTACATTGTTACCTTTCGAAAACTAAATGAAGTGCTAGACAATGATATTATAAATAAGATGAAAGTAACATTTATACAAATAACGTTCTAATACATGTTGGGAACTGGAAGCGTAATGTGTATGACTAGTTTTAATATGGGTTGGGTTTACATACTGAAAGTGTAACTGCTCTCGAGCACATGCATTCATAGGACCTGTTGCTAAACCTTACATGAGAATACAGTTTTAAGTAAATATTTATTGTTTTTGAATTTAATACACAAGAGTTACACTTTCCTGAGCATCTACTGGTAATGTAGAAAAGACCATTCTATAAGCAATGCGAGTATATAAAAAAGATAAATACATTCGGAAACTACAAAAATTAATTACCTCGTTTTATATTAGAAAATCTAAAAAAAAATACTTTAGGGATAAGAAGAGATTCGAACTAAGGACTCTTTACACCAGAAGTCCCAAGTCTAACCACTACGCCACGAGGACGTTCCTATATCAAGGCTTGATAAGCATTCATTAATTCACCGTTTACTTGACAGTCTTCACTTCGAAAATTAAATGAGATTTTATAAGTTTTTTCGCTCCATTTTGGGGAATATAATAGTTTCTGTCACATGATTATATAGCGCATGCATTATATCTGAATCTTTGTTTGCGTAATGTTCATTTGAGTCAACGTTTCTCTATTTTCAGTTTCAGGTAGCGCTAAAGATATGGACTGTTTCGGCGAGCGAAAACAATTTCCCTTTTTGTCCTCTAAATTTCCCTGCGAATTTCCCTATGTTGTCAAATTTCTGATTTTTTGACTTAGAAATTTTTCGACTATTTCTCAATTTTAAATATTTTCTTTCTAGTTTCGTTATTTATTAATATTTCTGTGACAAAATTTCAGGAAATATTCATTTTTACATACTTTACAAGTATAACAATTAAGCGAACGTCAAAAACTAAGGAGAAAAATATTATTTGTCAAAAACTGTCAAATAAAGACATGCGAAAAATTTTTTGAGCATGAGTGTACCAATTGACTTTTCTGCTCCGATAGATTCTAGAAGCGTTTGTATGGAAATAATTGTCTAGTGTCACAGACGAAGGAAACGAATTGTGAACAAATACTATAGGCATTTGATGGAAGATGTCTATCGCGGGAAGATGACTACAATAGCGTAATTCCATAAGTACGACGCTAGATGAAAAAAGTGTTATGAAAAAACTAGTCAGTATACTTTGTAAGGGGCTGTAATGAATGTTGGGTAATCTTTCACATGCAGTCGAAGCTAGTCCTTTGAATTCAAAATACTTTCCTTTTCTACCTAAAAAATCATGTTGTAATCAATAAACAGTTTTAGATCCGGCTAAACTCCATGACAGAGAAAATGCTCTTGAGTTGGGTAATTTTTATAGACAAGTACTTGCTTAGACGGTACCACAAACAAGTAATGTATATGACGAGAAATAGGTGAAGTGTCTTCTTACCCCAAAAGTTGGGGTGAGGGAGATGCCCACTACCTAAGTGTATTGCATTAAAATACTGTTTTCATTGTTTTCTGGTTTTACACTCATTTCTTTGAAATGTTATTCTTGAATACAATGTGAGTCATTCAAGGACATTTGTAATTGGTAGTCTACGCACATGTTCAATAGAATTTGAATGTAATTTATGTACTTCAGGCAACTATGGCTGAGGCCAGAATAAGAGTGGGGTGGGTATGTAGAAAAGAATGTCCCCAGGACCTATTTTCGAAGCACCATCCCAGCATCAACCTTGTGTTACCTGGATAAACCTCAGTCAGAAGGGTTACCACGGAGATCGAACTCAGGACCTATAAAAACAAAGCCAATGCTCTACTAACTGCTCGGTACTTGTTCAATAGAATGTATGCCATATAGAACTATTTTCTTATTCCACACAAAACATAAAGTCATTGCTGCATTAAACTTTTGTATTACTCATTATCACATAAGGAAAAGAAATCTGTTATTTCAAGCAGATGTCGTCAAGGTGATGATATTTTCTGAGGTGGTCGAAATACCTCCATACTTGTTCATGTATTTTAGTCATGTTATAGATAACGTAGCCATGAAGTTTTTTTCAATTTCTTTATTATGGGCTTATATCTTAATTATAATATATTAGGCATCTTCCCCCAAAATGAGTGGACATCTTTCACTGATGTGTGGGTAAGATGCACATTTTGATAGGTCAGTTTAAAGCCCCACATATTCGTCGTGTATACATATACGCGTCAGTGAGAGCATGAAAGTTCAATATATATTTGCGCAAAGTTTTGCTATTCTGTTTCTTTTAATTACTTCACCATATCTCCTAGATAAAATGTGTGGCATCTTCCCTCAATCCACAATTTGTTAATGGCTAAAGATCCTTAATAAATACGAGGTTTAAAAAGTAACCGTTTAGGAAATTGATTTTTGGATTGCTCAATTCTCACCACGCTCTAAATTGATCCAAAATGGACTAGCTAAGCCATGATGCTACTTTCTGTGGCATTGCGTTTCCATGACGACCTCATGTAACTTGTACAAAGAAACTGGTTGCTAATGTAGGAAAGAGAGTTATTACTTAAAATAATGACGTTGAGATACCTTTTAAGAGTGTTGACATACTTTGGTGAGGGACTAAGGACGTTTCGGAAGAACTGTGAATATTGTCTTGTTTACAGAATTATATTTGCTTTATATTTTTACTCAGAAGACATCTATTGGTGGTAGTACGTATGTGAACATCAGTGATTCCTATAGCAAGTAATATATATTATGATGCCTCACTTAAATAATCCATTGATACCAGCAACATTTCTACCCACTTTTGGATTTACATTTACCCACCTTTTAACAAATTTTTAATTTATATTTTTATCTATGATTTACTATTGAGAGTCATTTTTATTTAATCAACGTCTTGTACTTTCCAGACCCAACAAAAAGTCAGAAGGAAATACCATTGACGATACGCTGTTTCTAACACTCACTCATCATGTGAGAGAAACGAAACGAAAGCTTAATCAACGTCCATGCTGGAGAACTGATACAGGACTCTTGATTAATGACCACATCATATGAATAATAATCATATGTAGGATAAAACTCAGACATATACGTATAGTGAATCGAGTATTAATGAAATATTCCTCACTATTTAGAGTAATGTATGTGTATAGTGCGTTTAGCTGGGGCAGCTCACAACATCGAATGACAAGTTGACGGATGAAATAAATAAATGATGTAAAATGGCGTGGAGCTCATTCGGAAAACTAAATTTTATTTTCAAAAGCAAAATACCAATGTATCTCAAGCGCAAAGTTTATAATCATTTACGTGTAATGATGTACGGATGTGAAACTTGAAATGATTTCGTGAAAGGCTGCAGGGAAATTCTTAAACATCACCTGCAGTTTATTTTTAACTTACCAATTAAAG
Source organism: Lepisma saccharinum (assembly GCA_022664845.1). Taxonomy (NCBI): domain Eukaryota; kingdom Metazoa; phylum Arthropoda; class Insecta; order Zygentoma; family Lepismatidae; genus Lepisma; species Lepisma saccharinum. The sequence continues at coordinate 6,627 of JAGDQP010009552.1, forward strand.
CGGCAACATTTTCGGATAAATGGAAGCAAGCTGTAGTGTGTCCAACTCCAAAATAGAATTCTAAAAATGAAGTACGCAACTATAGATCTTTCTTTGAAAGTCTTATTTACAATAGAATAATTAATCATGTTGGAAGTGCAATATCACCATTTCAACATGGTTTTCTGACTAAAAGATCAACAGACTCAAATCTGGCTGTAATTACTTATTACATAGCATCAGGTTTAGACAAAGGTGAACAAATTGATGTTATCTATACTGACCTGGCCAAAGCATTTGATACTGTAGATCATGATATCCCGTTACGTAAGCTCAGCTACTTTAATTTTACAGAACCTTCATCAACGTTCATTGCTTCGTATTTAAAAGAAATCGTAAACAGTCTGTTTTTTACAAATAATTTATTTCCAGGCAATACGAAGTTCGATCAGGCATTCCTCAAGGATCAAATTTAGGACCTCTTCTATTTATAATAATCATTAATGACTTATCAGATTGCATTATGAACTCTAAAAAACTCCTTGCTGATGGCCTAAAATATATTTGCAAGTATTGAAGGCTATAATAAACTTCAGTGTGACTTAAACAATGTTGGTAGGTGGTGTGAGGAAACGATTCTTGTTATAAATGTTAATAAATGAAAAATTGTCTCCTTCACTAAGTAAAAGTAAATATACGTACACATACACAATTAACGGCGTTCAATTAAATAATGTTAACTCAGTAAAAGATCTGGGTGTAATCTTTGATGCACATTTAACATTTAAAACGCATATTGTAACCATTAAAAATAAAGTATATAGAAACTTAGGATTAATCATGAGATTGGGAAAAGATTTTAATAATCCACAGGTTCTCAAGTTACTATATTTTAATTATGTCAGCTCTAAATCGGAATATGCATCTATAATATGGAACCCACAATGCAGTAAATATTCTAGTACAATTGAGATCATTCAATCAACATTTTTGAGATTCTTAAGCCTACAAACAAGCTGGTTTCTATCCAAAATTTGATTCGTCGTCGCTACTGGCAGGAAACTTTGATTTTCTGACCTTGGCAAAAAGGAGAATTATTAACTTTATTATATTTCTATCGAAAATATTTAATAATGAAGTTGATTGTACAGACTTAACCCCAACTATTAGTATAAAAGTTCCCTCACTTAGAACTCGTATCCACAACAAAAGTGTTTGCTTCTGTCACAAGGCCAGAACAAATTCTATGTTAAAGTCTCCTATATGGCGATCTTGTGCTACCTATAATAAGTACTTACATACAGATAACGAAATAGATATGAACAATATGACAAAAACGGGTATACGCTCTAGATTGATTCAATGTGAGAAAATAAACTACTAAATTTCTATCTTGTGGAAATTGTATTAAAGTCTTTGTTTGTTCTATGTGATTGGGTCTATATATTTTTATTCTATCTTGTGGAAATTGTATTAATGTCTTTGTTTTGTTTTATGTGTTTGTTTGTTTGTTGTTTTTTTAATTCCATCTTGTGGAAACTGTATTAATGTCTTTGCTTAGATCTATGGGATTGGTTTCAAAACCTTTTTTTTTTATTCTGACTTGTGGAAACTGAATAAATGTCTTTGTTTTGTTCTATGTGATTGAGTTTATAATGTTTTGTTATGTGTTTAATTTCTGTTATTTCTTTATGCAATGGAAGACTGTAAATAGGCATTAGCTTGTTGTTTTCCTAATAAATAAATAAATAAATAAAATAAAAAACTTGGACACTGAATGCGCAATGACTCTAAGAGTTACACAAAGAGCAATGGGGAGATGCATGTTAGAAATAACTAAGAGGGACACGAATACAAATGAATGGATTCGCGCACAAACAAAACGTGAACATATAATCAAAACTGCGAAGAAGATGAAGTGGAGATTTGCCGGTCACATAGCTAGACGAACAGGTAGAAGATGGACGATGAATGTACTACATTGAATTCCCAGAGAATAGAAACGACCAAGACGACGTCCGAATGCAAGATTGATAGTTGAAATCAAGCGGTTTTTTTAGGAGCTACATGAATGAGGATAGCAGCAGACCGAGATACGTGGAAAGAAAAGGGGGATTCCTTCATCCAGCAGTGGATAGAAAACGGTTGAGTATAATGATAATGATGATGTATGTAGAATATTTATTATTAATAAATAGGAAACAAGTGAAAAGCTGCACAATTCTATCTCGCCTTATAGAGGATTCTTTGTTCGATGCTGAATATCGTCTACCGTTAGTGGAACTGTTTCCCAGTCGTATCAAATGTATACCGGACACCTTCTTGATACTACGACAGAAAAGCCAATTCTTTCTACACTCCAGAAAAACAAGGACAAATATTATATATTAATTTTCCGTAAACATACACAAAGAAAACATTTAAACAATAAAGTGTTTATGTAGAACGTTGGCGTAGCCTTCGGGAGGTCTTGGGTTCGATCTTAGCCACTAACTTTAAAACTGTCGCAGAGTAAAAACTTTATATTTTAACTTAAATGCCCGTTTTAGGAAATATCTATCAAAAACCGGACATTAGATGTCCGTTTTGAACTTTTAACCGGACAATTGTCATAAAAAGCGGGGTGTAGGGTTCAAAACCGGACGGTTGGCAACCCTATGTGCATTATTTTTTTATTTTATTTTACTGTAATATTGTAATTATACTTTTATTTTGACAGGAGTTACGTGGCAGAACAGCCATGGACTGAACCTCGCGTGCTGCAATAAACCAATTTCGAATTAATTGAATAATATTTCAAGAGCTCTGGTTTGTGGTGTGAAAAGGGGCGTGTTGACACAGTTCCCGCCGAACGAGACATTAATATTCCGCAGACAAGACGACTACGACCTTCAAGTTGATCAAGCATGAAAAACTCTGCAACGAATTATAGGTTTGTGTGCTACAGAATGTCAATTTCCGACAATACAGTTGAATTAAAAACTAGAAACAAGTTTTTAAGATATGCCCCAAGGACTGGTTATGAAAGGGAAGGCGTAATTCTTGTTCTCAAAACGGTTATTATTTGGCACCTAAGGCCTCTAAATACATCTAAAGAATAACCGCTTTTGAGTTATATCGGTGGAATTTGTCCATATCTTATTTACTTACTATACGGCTTACGGAACTTGCAAGTTCATCGCCGCAGTAACAACTGTTCGCCATAGAGTTCTATCCTGGGCAAGATCAAGCAAGTTTTCATCACAAACATCTACTTCTCGAAGGTCTCTTCTAATATCTTATTCGAATTTCTTAATCATTGTCCGGTAGCGTTGAAGCTCTTATTTCTTTATTTGGTCTGTTACAAGAGAGTGGATAATTATAGAATGATCTGGCAACATTCGGTAATAGTTCAGTGTATATTCTCACTGGCTACGTTGTAACAAGTTCAGGGGATGCCAAATTCGATTCCTGATTACGATAAGTGAAAATAATCTCACAAATTCTATTAACAAATTAAGTTACCGAGCGACCGTTATTGAGTTGGTCCACACAAAATTCAAAGAGCGGAATTCAGCTCGATTTCAGCGGAATATTTCATCTTTTGAGAGCGGAAAGAGGAACTGATCTTTTTCAATGCATTTTCATCGAAGAAAATATGATAAATTCCTGTCCGAAAAAAGATGGCATGTATGGTAGTTCACTTCAATGGGTACGTAGAAAACAGGTAAAGCGATACTCACGCGCCGTGAACGGTGCATGGGGGATGTGGAGGTAGCGCTCCACATATTCTCGACCTAAGGCACAAAGTGAGGTGGGGTGGTCAGTCCTACGCTCGACCGCCTTTAGCTTTGGAAGGTGCCTAGGAATACCAATGACACTTTGGTACTCAATTTGATAGGAGGCTGAGTGCAACCTCAGAGCGCCAGGCACGGGAACACTGCGAGAATATTCTCCAACGTTCTGGCTGGGATTTGAACCCGGGCCGCTCGATCCGTAGTCAGATGCGCTAGCGTCTGAGCCACTGCGAACAGGCATAATACGTTTTTTTAGGCGAATTTCCATCCATTCAGGTATAGTTTTTCATTTTTGAACATGAACAACGACGTAATAAAATGTTGAAAATGTAAAAAGAAGCAAAATGGAGCATTTATTCATAAGTAGGAAGAAAGAAAAGTAAGGTACTTATGAATGAAAAAGAGTAAGACAAAATACTTAATCTCGGGGAGATTTGAACCTGGTACCTTCCAACCAGCTATCCCAATGCCTTACCAACCTTTTAAATACAATCACTTATTGTGTACAGAACAAGTGCTACATGGTACTGATAAAGTATAATACCTAATACTTATGAGTATCTACATAATAATTGTAACATATAATTTTAATATTGAAAATTCAAAAGTATATGCCTTAAATGTCATTGACTCTCAATTAAGGATTTGTAGTTCAAACCTTTACTTAAGACTAGCAAATTATTTATATCTTTTCAATGTATACTGTATTGCATTTGAAGGAAAGTTCTGTAACGACCAACTGTTATTGACTTCTTCTTGTGCAACAAACAGTGTATGCTTGTCACCGTTAGCCATAATATACCTGGATACTTAGTCTTAGCGATAATATACCTCGATGCTTAGCCTCAAGATGTCTCCGGAAAGAGAAACATATCTTTTAATTTATTGTTCTTTGACGTTCTCATGATCATCGCAGAAAGATATGAAAAATGTTTCCAAACCGAACATGATTTAGGACATTCGCTTAAAATGCACGCCTGTTGTAAATTCTCTATTTTAGCGCAATGTGAACATAATGTAGACGTATATGATGTAATCTCTCTTGGGTAGGCCAAATTTGGTTAACCAATCACCTTATGCCATATGGTTCATAAATGAGTAGTTAATACTTTATTAGAAATATTCTGCCAAACCTGTGTCCATTGAATAGATGGAAATATTTGGGTCCTCTCATCCAGTAGGCCAACTTCAAGAGTACGCCTTCGAAATTGTTTCTTATGTCATATCAGATACTTCAGAACAACGTTCAAAGATTTCTTTTATATATGTATTTCCTGACGTCTTCTGGTAGATGTTTTTCACTGAGAAAAGTTTTCAGGTTTCCTGTTGTCATTTTTAACTAAGCTCAACGAGATAAATTTCACAGTGTAGCTTTATATTTCGACAACCTTTGCAGTAACAAATGACGGAGGGGGGCTACGGTGGCTCAGTTGGTAGAGGGCTCACCTCTGGTGCTAGGGGTCGTCGGATCGATCACTGTTCATGCAATGTGGTGGACAAACACCGTGTGCGTGCGTTTTCTCGGGGTTCTCCCATTTGCATGATTTGAATTTGCGCCCGAAAAACCACAATGGTAGCGATTCCTGTTATCTTATTGGTTCCTGCAGTAGACAGTGACATGTTCCGAGTTGATATGTGAATCGGAACTCTCTCTCTTACATTAAAATCATTGTCACTGTTTTGTTGCTAACGCAAGTTCTAAATTCATTAAAACCTTACTTTCAGGGATTCCACTATTTAACCGTCTGTGCAATAAAAAAGACACCGTACCTGACCTTACCTAACCTCCAAGTGCCCTTGGTCACTAATTTTATTAAATATATATATACATATGAGAAGTTATTTTTCGTAAAGAAAAAAATAAACAAAACTAGACCAAGATTCGATTCCAGGTCCTTCAGAATAGCTTTGCGACACTATACCAATACGCTAAACTGGCAACTGAAAATAAGCTGCTTCTTGCCAATCTAATTTGTCATTATATACAAGTATGACGTCATGGCAATTTCTGTCAATACTGAAATGAGACACTACGTACTTCCATTTGCAGATCTTTCATATTTTCTGCCGTATATATGAATTTGAAGCGTTCTGGAATATTCTCCATCTTATCGTATTTTCTGTTTCATTCCTCTTTCACAAGTGAATCTTTTTGTCCGGAACCGGAACATGGAACAGGGAAGGAACGACTCTCAACAGTGACATCACGCAAAATATTTCAGCCAATGAAAATGTCGAATTAGATTGTGTTGTGTTTTTCTGGGCGTACATTCAAATCATTCCTCCCGTTTCCTCCCACTTTCCTCATTCCACCAATTCATCCCATCATCATCCATACGGCCTGAGCCATAGTTGCCTAAAAGCCTTAAAAAAAACAAATGACGGAGAACAAACTTGACTAGTAGCGATGATGCTTTGTGAATCACTCTAAAAATATGAGAAATCACTGTTTAAAGTTTGAAGAATAAATAATATGTCCAAAAGTATCAGAATTCCATCTAGAAAGATCACATTATCCATCCAAAGCGAGAGCGTTTCGTAGAAAACCAGTCTCCTCGACTGAAATTTCCGCTCTTTTGATTTAGTGTGTAGACCGTTGGTTTAACAGTCGGAAAGTCTTGAAGTAGATAAAGCACAGCACCCAGCTACCATGACTGAGAATTTCTCCAAGATTTCCTTTGCCACACTAGGCTAATGCCGGTATGGTTCCTTCAAACTAGGTCTTGGCTGACTTTCTTTTCACGCCCGTCCTCTATCTCGACCGGAACCAATGATGTTTGATATCGTCGGCTTACAAGTGAAACATGATAACCAAAAGAAATGCGATTTTAAGTTAATCTAGTTTGCTAGACAAAAGAAATGTCTTCTTTCGATTGGTGAAGAAAAATAGTGTTGATCGTCAATAAATGTGTGTTTATAAACAATACATTAAGTCACGTATATTTTTTTTATTTTTCGTTGTTATTAGTCGGCATAGAAATAAATACATATCATCAAAATAATCTTGTATACTTGACAGATAAATGAACTTGACAGAATATAAATATTATACTCCTAACATATGTTTTCTCAGTATTGTTTTTTAGTTGCAAAATTACCATTTAGTTGTCCATCGTTTTTTCAAAACTACGTTTTTTTTTTACTTAATGTGTTTCACTTGTAAGCCGACGATATGAAGACCATAGAATTAAAATTCAGAAAAGATGAGTTAATCTCCAATACAATCCACATGACAGCGATAATATTTGGGTTGCTTATCAGAACGGCTATGATTATTTCTTTTCCTGTTAAAGAAATCTATCAAGCATTATTCAATACTCCAGCAAATATTCGTACAAAGCACGAACGTGCATTTCACTTGTTCCAAAAATTCCGTACAGATTGATGCTTGATAGATTCAATCAACAACTCCATAAAACACGAATCTAAACCGAACTTAAAGCGCGAAGCTCTCCGAAAGTAGCTTTTTGTGCATAGATTTCTTAATTATTTTGTTAACAATATGAATATTGCATTGAGTCGTACTTCATAAATCACTAATATAAAGACTTACCTTTCCCCATGTCGATCAGATCTCGCGGTTTGACGTTCGGGTTCAAGCTACGAAGAAACACGAGTGGCACACGATTGAGCTAAATGACTAACAATCCACTACTTCCAGCGAAGAAGAGGGTTAGCTATGTTATAGTTATGACGAATGGATCTGCGCATGCGCTTTTTATCAGAGCACAGGATACATAATAAAGCTTTTCAATTGAAACAAGGATGTCAGTTCCGTGACCTTATCACCAACGATTCTTATGATTCGTTTTATTCTGTATTTCTTGATCAGATTTTTTTTGGGTGGGGGAGGTCAATTAGGTTAAGAGGATAATTTAAAGTTGCTGTCCTTGATAAGCAAACACTGAAAGACCAGAAGGCATTTAATTATTCGTGCAATTGATATTACATAATTGAAATTCAATGTGTTGACCTAATGTCAAAATATAGCGACACGTGATGCCCTACAAATTATAGTATCATGTCATCCCACAAATATAGTATTTTCTTCTAAGACGTGAATCAAGAATCACATACAGTATATTTTTAATCGATAAATTCTTAACCGTTTTACCCGACGGCCTCTCTGTAAACCCAGAAAGCTCAGGGTAAAAAGTTAGATATCTATGCATTAAAATATATTCTCCAGTATATTTTATTCATGTTTCAGACGTGAAAAAATACGATATTTGTGGAATGACCAGATACGATAATTTGTACAGAATCACATGTCACGATAATTTGACATTACACATTAATTTAAATTATGTAATATGCCTTTCGATCGTTTAGTTTTTGATGGTGAAGGACTCTGTAAACTCTTAACTGCGAACCGAGCCGCCGTAAGTCAGTGGTAGAACGTTGGTGTAGCATTTGGGAGGTTGTGGGTTCGATTCCAGCGGCCGACCATCCTCACTCAGGTTTTTCCAGGGGTTTTCCCGCAATCGCATCAGGCAAATGCTGGGATGGCACCTCTAACATAGGCCCTGGCGGACACCTTCCCGAATCCTTTCCCCTCCCCTATCCCGGCCTGAGGTTTAAATGCCTAAAGGCCATAAATAAGAATTCAAAAGAGAATTCAATTCTTAACTGCTAATTCACCTATCGACGAGCAAATTTTACAACACCCACGTAAACATGAAGAAAAATCCTATTAGCCAATTAAAAACATGTTTTCGCGTTGTTTTCAGATTCTTTGTTGGCTGATAGACATCACGTTATGTTGTTTGAATTTGAATTATATTTATGGCCTTTAGGTATCTAAAGCTCAGGTCGAGATAGCGGAGGGGAAGGATGCGGGAAGGTGTAGACCAGGGACTAAGTTGAAGGTACGATCACAACATTTGCCTGATGCGACTAAGGAAAACCCCTGAAAAGTCCCATTCATGAAAGTCGGCAGCTTGTACTGAACCCAGGACTCAGGCAACGGACGAATATGCGACAGTTTCCAGACAGATGGAAGTTCACCATATGTGATTGAGCCGTTGAAAATATACAAAATAATATCTATTACACGGAAGTATAAGTAAAAATGGATAGTCCTTCAGCTCCAACTGCAGATGATTTGATTCTATGTATTGCTTATAATTACCTCAGATGCTGTGGCTTTCTGGAGATTAACATAGTATTTTTAAGATGGTGATCTTTCGATGGCCTACAACGATTTCATTTTGTGTACAGTGTGTACCGAGTCGCCGTAGCTCAGTGGTAGGTAGATTGTTGGCGTAGCATTCGGGGGGTTGTGGGTTCGATCTGACCGGCCGACCACCCTGACTAAGGTTTTTCCAGGGGTTTTCCGTAGTCATACTACTGTGATATGATCTGTATATAAAGAAAGATAGATAATGGTAATATCCTATATCTTCTAAGATAGGATATTATATCTGATATCTGAATCTATCTCATAACTCTCGTATGATTACTATATCTTGTCATACATCGATAATAAAAAGCTTAGCATGGAAGGTTTCTATCACTGGTACAGGTTACCTCTGACCACCGTAATGCATTTGTACTATAGACATCGTAAATCTCAATTCAGGTTACCTCTATGCAAGCCAACTTCCACACAATAGAAATAGTACGTATGTCGATCGGATGAGTATCTAAAGTGCATCCTTCTCACTGTTAATAATTCTTCATTATATGTAATAGGCATCATCCTTCAATTGAAGTTAAATACCTTATTCATAGACTAATCCATTCGTATGACTACTCAGACGTACATCCTTAAGAGAACATAGCGTCGCTAAATTTGCAATACCTGCTAAGTGCATTTTAATAACATTTTCAGGAGAGCAATAAATGTGACTTTTAAAGTTAACTGTTATTTTTAATTTTCTCGATATTAAATAGTACAGTCAATTAAATTTTACCAGGAATAATTGTTGCAAGTCTTAATTTTCACATACTAGGAATTACAAAACCAAGCAAATATTGTTTTTTTCAATTTAAAACTGTTGGATGAAATAATTTATACGTAGCTGTGATTTCAAATGAAGGAAGTGTGTTTCTCTTTCGAACGACACCAAAAAACTCAATTTCGGACTTTTGAGCACATAGCAGGTATTGCAAATTCAGCGACGTTCAATTGTTTTGTATGGTTGCTTTATGTTAACAAGATCTCTGTTTCGCATTTTTTTTTACAGTACATCAGCTTCAATTCTTAAAAGCTTCCGCACCATTGTTAGTTTAATTTCCACCAATAATCGTACTATCATGATCCAATTTTCGTATGAACATCAAAACTAGATAGTAACTCAGTTTATGTTAAATCGTAACTAAGGTTTGTTTATATTTCGCGAGTATCAAAGGTGCTTACTTTATTTTATTTACTAACCTACATTATGAATTAATCACTATTTTTAATGTAATAAATTTAGTAATAAAACCGCTATACGTACACATACGCAACACTGCATTGTCAAAGAATCTAGGGGAAAACTGTATTGACTGGAAAAATGTTATTATTTATGCAAGTATGAGCATTGAACACTGTTACCTGCTGATTAAATTGATTTTTATAGCTTATGGTAATTTGTTAGAGTTGTATGTATAAATGTTCATTAATTAACATTATGTATTCCTTATAATGTACACGGTATTTACTGTTATTGTCATTTCAACTTGAGGTCTGTTTATGCTATTTGAATGATCGAATGTGTTATCTGTTGTCATTGCTCGGCATTTCCTTGAATCTACGGTCTGTTTTCCCCTGGATATTTTGTCGAATATGCACCCAATGAGAAGATCCTTTAATTGTATATATGTTATGTAGATACCCCTTGATTTGCAATTCCTAAGGATTTGGTAATATACGAATTTAGTTCTTTTGTTAGGCCTTTTGTTACGCCTCTTAACATATTGCCTCTTGTTAGCAGCTCGCATGGTATAAATTTAGCTTATGGCTGTTCTTTGTAACTTTAATTTTAGAACAATGCTATTTAAAGGGCATTATAATATACATATTCGTGATGCTTAATTATTCTTTTGATATGTATTTTATTTAAATAACTAACTCCCCCCTTTTTAGTTTCCTTTTTAGTAGACACTCATTTTTATTTTTTCTGTACACTTTAGTTAATGATGATCACGCAATGATACCGTTGTTTTAATATGGTTTTAGACGGAATTTGCCGTTCTTCAGAGCGAAGGTTTATTTCTTTAAAAAAAATTTTCCGTTGTAACTATTTTTATATTTTGTGTATGAAAGAGAAAAAAGTCAACAGAAGTTTGTTGCTTCTTGACCGCGAAAAGTTCCTTTCTTCAAAATCTTGTTAAATATTTATTTATCTTGTGGAGAGAGATAGAGAGAGAGAGAGAGAGAGAGAGAGAGAGAGAGAGAGAGAGAGAGCGGGAAACTCTGACGACATAACTTTAAAACGAGGACTGGAAATAGCAAATCATTGAGTGAAAGCAGAGGAGTAAATTCAAAGGAAAAGGAGGTGGAGATGCGAGCAGCGGCCAGGTATATGCACGAAGGTAACACAAAAGGATCCAGCTTTTCAAGAGCGCTTTGTCACCCTGAATCTGTATTTCTATGGAGGGATTATTTTTTTGTTCCCGACTTCTTTTTGTTAGTTTTTTCGTTCGACCTTTTTGATATCTTTAAGCGAAGATGATTAATGTTGTGTGCTAATGAGCTATATTTCTTGTAATTTTATTTTCTTTCTTTATTCTTTTGTTCTTTTATATCGCTTTTCCGGAAATTTGTTTTATGCTCCATAGTAGAATACTGTACATAAGGGATACACCGGCGTTTCCTTTGATCTTTGGTTGATTGTGAGGTTGAATTGCAATCTATTAATTGGGAAATGATAAATGGTCTTGCGTGACGTTTTAATCGGCTTATCTCATCACTTTTGACAGGTGCTGTCAGTTTGACATGAACAAAGCGGTGCCGCTACAATGGTGGTGGGTGCTGATATACTAGGGCATACGAGACTTTCCTATGTTATTTTGAACAAAGGAATTTCCCCATCTTTGTTCTACTTGGTGTAATGGTGTCTATTCATTGTGTCTTTTGAAATAGCGAACCTATTGTTTGTAAAACTACGATGTTCACCTGTCATGTAAGACTATTCTACACAATGGGGAGATTAATGATCTTGTGACATGCTTTGTAAAAGAGCATGATCGGCAGACAGCGCTCATTGATAATACGTTGATGGATGGTTTTGCGGAACGACTGTGTTAAGTAGTGGGGGAAGCACAGTCGTTTGTCATTTTTCGAGAAGACTACAAGACTAAAGTTGACTTTTTTTAAAATGAAAAGTTAAATAATGGGAGATGTGCCGGTTACTTTGAGGCTGAAGAATAAACGGGTCGTAACGATCTGTCCAGTGACAAGGGCTATGTCAGAGCTGGTAATGAAGCGTGAATAAGATGAATGGTAGTGTTCAAAGTATGTTACCCGAAAAGAAAGAAAATAAATATATATTGTTGAACAGACATGTTAAGAGGAGGAATAATGTTTGTGGGAGTGATATATTGTACATTAATTTCGGTCAAGATCGTCAATTTCCGCCTTCGTTCGTTGGTTCGTTCTGGCTGGAGGATGTTAGCTTGTTCATGGCATTGCAGTCAAGCAAGCAACGAGATCGTGTATATGTGCGAGATGCTTCCCAGTCCCCGTGGGCATGTTGCCATGCGTTGTTGAACATTTTCGTGCATGCATTGAACCGGGAATCTTTTTGATGGTGGGGATTACGATATTGGAAGGTAACGAGAATTGCAACTAGGAACATGAACAGTGTATGTCTGTATTAGGTAGGTGCAGAGCATTTATCAGCTTTGCTAAAGGTAGACTGGGCGTTTTACAAGCAGTATAGTTTACGCAGAGGGATAATACTTTTAATGGAATAAACGTGTTGAATATTAGTAGCTCTATAAGAATAGCATACTAAGCGGCAACAAGTACAAACGTTAGTGGTCGTACGGAATTGGCTGGTGTACTCATAGGATTGTGAATGGGCGTCAAACACTGACAACGCTACAAATATAAAATAATAATTAATTGTTATAACACTACCTGAAGGGTCAGGGGCCTTTAGATAAATTGTTACAATTTCCGGAATTGTAAATGGCAGTTGACCAATATAAAATATTATTTCGCTGTGTTGATAGAAATTTTTGATGACTGCCAATGCTGAAAATTCCCTGAATACACTATTTTCCTCGGGAATGCTGTAGCAATGGTTGAGCGGATAGATAACTAATGTCAAATTCATAGAACAAGTGTAGATCATTAAACTCCGGATGTAATGGTTTAGAAAGTGCTATGCGTGAAGGACTTGCTTTTGTTGATCTGTTAAATTATATTCGAGTCAAAGTAGAGAGTGAAACTGCGGATTTCGTATTTAAAATGCCTGACCTCCTTAAGATGTATCACGAAAGACTAGCGCAGCTGTTGAGAATATGTGCCAAAGACTTGCCATATCCACACACCTCAAGATTTCGTGCCAAAATTCTGGCACATGTTCCAGAGCTGAAGGAAGTAAAGTCTGGACAGGAGTATGTATTAATGAAACAATCAGCAAACGTTCATTCAGAACTTCCTGTAGAAGATTTTGAAGAAGACGCAATATCATTTCACCGTTTTGCAAAGAACCTAAGAAGTCAAATCACTAAAAGAAACGTATCATTTGCTGGAAAATTCAGTAAAAGCTCTCAGCAGGAGAGTGTCCCTCCAGCTCTTCTTGCTGTGGTAAATTGTATATTATATGGTAGTAATGTCCATCCTGACGGACGTGCAACACAACCAGCTCTTACAATTTGTCAACTGTTCATTTTTAACCTACAGCAAAAAAGGCCTAGTGGAGACGTTGTTCGTAACAAAAAAGTTCGTGAACCACCACTTCCTTTGTACATTGGTCTATCTATTTACGGACACCACAGAAGCAAGAAATTGATCGACGAACTTCATGAATATGGAATTTCAGTGTCTTCTTCCAGTATCATGGATGTCACTTCAAACTTGTGTCATTTGGTTGTTGAAAAAGCTAAAGAAGAAAGCGTTGTCTGTCCAGCAAACCTAAAATATGATTTATTCACAGTAGCCGCACTCGATAACATAGATCATACTCCATCCAGTACAACTTCAGAAGGTTCGTTCAAAGGAACAAGATTGTCTGTGTTCCAGTTACAAACAGGAGACACAAGAGGTAGAGATAGATTGTTCTCTACTTCATACAGTTGTGTTGAGAAAAGTAAGCAAAGTGTGCCCCAGCTACCTGCAGGCTATACTTCAGTGCCAGACTATACAACGCAATACAAGCAGCCACCCGTTCCTTCATGTTCTCAATAAGTAGATAAAAAATGGTTGTATCAAAAACAGTTTCCGTGGCGTGGAAACAATAAGAATTTTTTCTTACAAACAGCAGAGAGAAAATGATACAAGAAAATTATTTGGACGAAGTTCTCAATGTATCTTGGGCTGCGTTTCATGCAAGCAGAACATTTGAGGATGCGCGTTTCCTCAGCATTAATTCCCTTCTACCACTGTTTCATGAGCGCTCTGCCACAGTGCAAATGTTTAGACATGGAATGAACATTATTCAACAGATAACTGCTCATTTAAATAGTGCTCAGAAATCTGTAATCCGTGTTGATCAGCCGTTATTTGCTCTATGTAAAATAATTCAATGGAATTGGCCCGAACTTTACGGTGAAGATAAATTTGTTCCTTTTCATATTGAACACACGTTCCTTCGAACATTAGGAAATCTCATGCAAGATTGCGGGTGGGTTGGCATTTCAACTAATTCGAGAATAGTCACAAGAGGCTCAGCTGAAGCAATCCTGAAAGTTACTCATGTTAAAGAAGCTCGTGTCATGCATAAGATAACAGCCGCAGTTCTTCACGATTTGATGCTGGAAGCGTACGAAATGGATGAACTTCGTGAGGAAAACTCTATTGATAGTTGGATTTCCGAACGTTCCACCACTTCACCAATATTTCTCTTTTGGATAACTGTTTTAAATATAGAGATATTGTTATTATCATTCGTCAGATCTATCAGAATGGGCGACTACGTCTATTTCGAGATTGTCTTAAGAGGATGGTACCATGGTTTTTCGTATTTGACCATGCTAATTATGCTCGTTGGGTAGCTGTCCACTTAAAAAGATCTTGAGGAGCTCGAAGAGAAGACACTGGATGTTCATCATCAGTTCTGCTCTGGGAATTTTATAATTCACAAGACATCACAGCCATTCTATGCCTTGGCAATTGATCAAGCCCACGAACAGAATAACGCTAAAGTGGAAGTTTCAGGCGGTATTATTGGTCTTACTCAAGATGCAGGGTCGCTTCGGCGTTTGACGATTGCCGGACCAGAAGTTAGTCGATTACTCACAGAATTTCAGATATGCAATTCCACAACTGAGCTTCATACACACCATGAACAATATTACGCGTACCAAAGTAAATTTCTGGAGCGTAGCATCGCCCTGAAGGAGAGCTTCCTCGAACTTGGTAATCCATTTATGGAACGCAGTGCTGATCTCATATCTCTTGATAACCGTGTTATTGAGTCTTCAGAAGGAATACAAGCTCTATATAGAGCAGAAGCTACTGGGGAAGAAATGTACAAGAACTTCATTGAAGAAAGACTTGTGAGTAGTTCAAAGTCAATCCATGATCCTGTACGCAAAATGAATACAAAAATATTTTCTGCCAAGAGAGTTAAGGCCACACAAAATGCTACCGAGAAGACACTTACAACAAATATTACTCTCTTTCAAGGACTTTTTGTTGTAAGTCGTGAACGACAGCTAGATCTAAATATGTTTTTCCGGCATGAGAACCAAAGATGCCCGCCGTCGTTGAGTTTGAATGGACGAATGCGAACTGGGACAAAAGCGGATTTAGCAGTGAAACTGGAAAGTTTGGTAGGAAACAACACCACTCCAAACAGCTTTGAAGGTGTAATATTTGATGGCGCAGCTCTTGTCCATGCCATTCGTCCTCGACAGGATGCAAAAACTTTCAGATATTACTATTTACAGTTCAAATTACATTTGATATTAGAAGCAAGTTCAATGAATGCTGAACGAATCGACTTGGTGTGGGACTTCTGTCTCCCTGATAATTTAAAAAATATTGAGCGTGAGCATCGAGGATCTGGCGTCCGTCGCCAAGTGTTACCAGAAGGAAGACTGCCTGCAGATTGGTCTGACTTTCTGCGGAATGAGAAGAATAAAGCAGAATTGTTCACGTATCTGGGTACACGGCTGATTGAAGAAGTAACTACAGTCAATATTGTTACAAACATAGGTGAACAAATTACTTCAACGAAAAACGCTGTGACATCTCTTTCAGGAAAGTTGTACATAAATATAGATGAGGCAGATGGTCGAATCATTGCACATGCAAGAGATATGGCGGAAAACGGGGAAACTTACATCCTTGTTCGGTCTTCTGATACTGATGTCCTCGTGCTCTGTATCTCCTTTTTCTCTAAACTGAAAGCTTTTGGTCTCCAGCAACTATGGCTACTGACGGGTGTTGGTAGTAAAAGTCGATATGTAGCAGTGCATGCTATTGCTTCTAAACTTGGAAATGAAAAGGCTGAAGCTCTCCGTGGATTTCATGCTTTTACTGGCTGTGACACTGTTTCCTTCTTCACATCAAAGGGTAAGAAAGCAGCTTGGAACACCTGGATCTCATACCCAGAGGCTACAAGTGCATTTCATTCTATATCCAGTCCACTTTCCTCCATCTCTGAAAACATTTTCCAAACCTTGGAGCGATTTACAGCGCTAATATATGACCCACACACTGAGAGTCTCTCGGTAAACGAAACGAGAAAACACTTATTCGCAACCAAAAACAAATTGATTTTCTTCTTGCCACCAACCAGTGCAGCGTTACATCAGCATGTTCTTCGAGCAACTTATCAGGCGGGTCAGATATGGTTAAATGCATTGAATATAGACCCTACTCCTGACTCTCCATCGTCATGGGGTAGGTTTCTGAAAGATAAAAAGTGGATTCCAGTGTGGTCTAATCTTGCTGAAGTCTGGAAAGAGCTCTCTGTTCTTGAAGTCTGCAAGTGTAAGAAAGGGTGTGACTCTCTTAGATGTACGTGTCGCCGAGTGGGACTCCCACG
>JAGDQP010009552.1:23932-38501 GCA_022664845.1 Lepisma saccharinum
TAATATAAAAAATCCACATCAGCAACCCAAAAACATGTGAAAAGCACACTTCAATCATTTAAATCGGTCAATAAATGCAATATCAGTTATATTGGCCGCCATTTCTGAAACATGGCTGCCATCTTGAATCCTAAGGGCTAAAATTTTGGGCACTGCGGGTCAAATCGATTTAAATGGTCTAAGGAGTCTCTGTGCCCAGTGGTTTGTTTTCTTCATGAAATGCAGTTTTCTTTTGTGTAGACCGACGACTAATAATAGCAAAGAAGATTATCAGGATATTAGTCATTATTGTCTGTTTACTTTTAGGCATCTCTGACTCTGGATGGGATAGAGATAGGGGAGAATTGGAAGGGTAGCGGCCAAGGCATTAATTTTCTATCCTGGCATTCGCCTAGTGAAACTGAGAGAAACCATGGAAAAACTCAGTCAGGATGATTGGTCGCAAGTTTCGAATCCGCGTACCTACTTACGAGTCAACTGATTTGGTGTGAATGTATAACGATTTTGTCTCGATGGCGTTCTGAGCCTAATATGCCTAAAATCCATAAATAATTTCATTTCGTGCCCCGATGAAATCCCTAAGGAAAATAGTAACTCTTGTGATGTTTGGGACTCTTTCGTAAGATAGAAGCCATTCTTTAGATGGTAGAATAAAAACATTAAAACCTCAGACCAACCATCTTGTTCCTATTTACTCTTTCAGTCACTTCCCACCAAAGGATACAAGAATATTCTAAGGCGTTAGTCCCACAACGCGAAGGTCCCGGGTTCGATTTCCGGCGGGGGCATGGGTGTCTTTTAACTAGAGACATAATCTATCGTGAAGCCAACAGTTACTAGACTGGCCCATATAAGATAAAGTTTACAAGTTTTTTTTGCTCTGGGAACGTACGTTGCAGATTTTGGAAAATATATTATTTCGGGGAATTACACAGCCATAATTTTAAAAGAATTTATTGATGTGTTGTTAACTTTCTAAACGAGCTTCTAAGGACTGAAAGTCGTTTTTGGTAGACTCCGAACGACTCCTTTCAATGGACTCCAGCAGAAATTGAACCTGTGACTACGCGCATAGAAAGCGATCGTGCTAACCTTTCGGCTACTCAGAGTTCACAATGCCTTTGTGTTAAGGAGATTACAGCGCTTCGGAAGTGGAAATAACTTCCTTATCAGGTACACTTTTGTGATTATACAGAGCCACGGCCGCTCTGTATTGGAAGGATTCGGCCAGGACCTAAGCTGATGGGACAATCAAGGCGTTTGTTAAAGACAAACCCTGCAAAACGTTTAAGGTTACCACAGTGTGCGAATGAAGGTATTTTTACAGGGGAATTATATGTTTTTCGTATGAAAATAACGTGATAAATCTAATCTTATGCATTATACATGCGCCCACATGCAGACTCACAAAAAGAATTTCCCCATTATCTTCCTCTGTTCAATCGCACACTGCGTTGCCGTAACTTTGGTCTTTATGACTTCTGGAAATTCCAGTATACTTTACAAACTTATAGGAGTCGTAGGATTTGCGGAAAATATTTCACTTCGGACAGTTTCTGTGAATCCTTTCGAAAGAATAGGATCCTATGCTAATTACACATTTTGGCAAAATTTGCTCTCTATGATTTTACTGTCGTTCGAACAAATTGTTCGCTTTTTAAATTGTAATAATAATAATACATTTTAAAACAGGTTTTGGCTTGACTACAACATCACAGGTATCGGATGAATATTTATGGTTGAAAGACATTGCATTTTTAGAGTAATATTGAACCACACGATATTAATTATATTTTCAACATTAGAGTGCATTTGAAAAATGTATGCACGTAATCCCAGTTTCATACTTTTAGAAACATCGTAACTCCAATTACGCTATTTTTTTCGGAATGACAAAAAACGTTTTTGCTGAAATTTACATCTAGTAATCGAACTTCTGTTTGTTACTATATCAAGTATACCGTTTGCGAAATAAATTGACATGATAGTAAAGCTTGCAACCTTTCTCCTTCATGCATGAGTGGGAAGTTGAAGTTGGTGGAGATACGTTGTTTTTTAAATTAACGAAAATTCCATTGCACTTTTGAAACATTAAATTGATTCAGTTAAGAATTGCAAGTCAAATTTCACTTGAAAATTGTTTAATATAATATCATATTGATTATTGACAGTAGTAACAGTATGAATATTTATTTGAAATGTTTATCAAACGATAAGAAACTTCTGAAAATAAGCACAACCTTTACATACAATGGACAATAAATTTCATGTCTATTAGACACAATACAATGTAAGTTAATTTTTAGACAACCCTTTTTACAGAAAAAGAATAAAGTAGTGAACAAAACAAAATAGTCTGTGAATATTTGTCTGTAATGATAATGAACTACAGAAAAGTAGCATCAGTTTACAAAGAAAGAACTTGCACAATACAATGCCAGTTTATAATAAATCAGTTCTGGTTACACTTCTTTGCTTGATCCTAGTCCTTGGAGGAAAAGTTACAGGTTTGGGTTTCCTGAAATAATGTACATAAGAAAATGGTCTATATTCCACAGGAATGTACTGTTGCATTTTCTTTAGATCTGCAAGTTTTGCTGCACTGACATCACGTTTCTTTTCATATGGTTTCGTCTTTGGCAAAGTGACGTCTGGTTTTCCAGTTGCTCGAAGAATGAATGTGTGCTTCACCATTGCATTAATGAACGATGATACTATTACCGTCCCAGGAAACTCCACAGAATATCTAAATGAAGACATTTGAAATGCAATTCGCTTATCTCTGGGAAGACCACACTTTTGACAGGAACTTGATTGTATGATTCTTTCACAAACTTGTTTCGGAAGGTAAATTCTGTCATGCCGAGCTAGGAGTTTTTCTACAACCCCAAAATCTCGATCGTTTGTTAGGAAGGAATGTCCTCGCAAGCGAAAGTAATGTTGAACAACACTGCAACGTTTTCTTTCTGCAAGAACCATTAAGAATCGCACTTAATTCGGTTTTGTCCCCAATAACTGTCAGGAAACAGGTGAAGTTCTTTAATGTCCTTTCTAAGATTATTTTCTATGTAATGTAACAGACAAGAGCCTACTTCATTAGGACCCTTATCCCTTTGCGTTTCATCGTATAAATAAAAGTGACCTTCATCAGTTTTAACATTATGCATTTCAAATACGTTGAGAGTTAGTTGACGAAGATAAAATAATTCCTGAACTGGAATCGTAGGCAGCGAAACATTTTACATATAATCAAATGTCAAAACTACAACATCGTCCCTTTCCTTACAGAGTTTCGTGCAGCCTTGAAGAGTATTATAAAATTTGTTGGCCCTTATTTTATGTACCTCCAATTCTCCTTGAGCAACACTCATTGCTGCTTGATTTTGGAATGGTGATTTTAATTTCTGTTGCAATTTTTCGCAGGTAGAGCAGGTATCAACCTGTGGTCTACCAAAGCTCAGTTCAAAATGCTCTTTGAAATATTTAGGATAGTACTGTTAATTGATATTTACATCACCGTGTTTTTCTTTGAATAACTGAAACATGATTTTAATATTCAGCGTGGTATCAAGATAGTTCTTCTCTTTTCCGAAATAATGGCTTTGTTTGGTAGGAAATGATTGAATATGTTGATGTATAAGCATTTTAACATCAGTAGGTTTGGCATTTGCGGTTGGACTTTTACCTCTTAAATCTACTGGAGACTTACCTGCCAGCAACAGCTCTCTGAGACGGTGAATTCTCCTTTCTCCTTTAAGACCATGTAGATTGATGAATGTCTTCTGGCAAACTTCTTTTCTCTTATCATCAACTATAACAAAATACTTAAACTATGGGTGCGCTTGATAGAACTTCAATCTCTGGAAGGACGTCTTCTCCGCACTGGTTCATTTTCAATCAGCCCTTGTAAATATACATCTTGTTCATCTTTCGTTCTGAAGCCATTAAATCTTTGTAATATGTGTACTTGTTCAAACTCATTAATCTTCGAGAAACGTACATTCTTGCAACTGCAAAACTGTCCAGTTTTTCTTGCAGAAACTTTGTCCGGCATAATTTACATACTCAGTACCTTTAACCCGCGCTTCTTTTATAACTTCACTTTGATATTCACTTCTATTTCTTACATCTTTCTTGCGTTTTCTATGATTTTCTATTTCAGAATTATTCCACTTTATTCCACGGTGATCTGGAATAACATTTCTTTAATATTGTATAACTAGACTTCTGCTTCTTATCACTTCTGTTGAAATGTAGCATTCATTGTCAAAACAATGGGACGTTAAACGTGATAGGATACGATCACGTTGCCAGTCCATGTGACGCCAGAGTTGCTAGGTATTAGGAATAGAAACAACAGAACTCCAGGAGTTACGTTGTTTCCAAAATTAACAAAATCTTCTGGTGGCTATTCTACCAAACCAGTAAGGACGAATTACGTCGTTTCGAAACAAAATGACGGCGTTATCCTCAAAGAACCGTTTCAAGCAAAAAACTCACTTTGCGTAAAAAGTGGAGTTACGTCGTTTCTAAAATTACAGATTCAACTCTCTTATCAATTATACTTTCCCTATAAAAAGTCAATCTTGGCTTGTAACTATCCGTCTACTTACGCTACAAGTCTGCAGATACTTGTAGACATTTACTTTTAAGTTACCAGGGACCTATTTCTCAAAGATACTACTCTAATAGTTCACTAGTCGCAAGCTAAAAGTCTAAATTTAACAAATTTTATTAACGTCTGTTTCTAAATAAAAATCCACCACTAGTATCTTGATGGCTATTTTCACAAGTTACGTGAATAAACTCACCAGTGTATAGTACGACCCGTAAGTTATTATAACGCTTCGTTACTCCGAAGTTTGAAGTCGTAAAACAATATAAATAAGACTGTGTTAATATAGACTTTTGCACAACACACTTCAGTAAGTGTAATAATCAAAAACGAATTTGAAACAGGAAGGAGTCAAACAAGTAAGCTGCACTGTCTCGGTGTGCAATATCAGTGTTTGATTATGTGCTTTTTTATTAGAGCTGCGGCGTAGTTAGTTAAGGCTCCTTGCTACTCCCTCCCCCACTTTTTAAAATTTTTCAAAATATTTCAAAATCGAATAGCATTATCAAAATCTTTAAAAGATACATCTCTAGTACTTACGAATTACTATGAAATACAATGGACAGGGATCTCGAAATCTTGTCCATTGATGAGTGATTCGTTATCAAAGATTATGATGTAATTATTTAATTGAGAACGGATCACTCATTAATGGACAAGATCTCGAGATCGCAGTCCGTTGTATTTCATAGTAAGTACTAGAGAGCTATCTTCTTAAAATTTTGATAATGCTATTAGATTTTGAAAGAGTTTGAAAAATGTTAAAAAGTGGGAGAGGGAATAGCGAGGAGCCTTAAGGCATGCTCCTAATAAGCATTTGTCATTTTACCGGCGAGGGCACGAATCCCACAGCTGGAAAATCATTTTTTTTATTTTCTCAAAACACAATAGTAAGGTGATAATTAATAGTAGTGATAGTAAAGTGGTAGGTTTAGTAATTCATTATAACAGTTTTACTTCTGATATTAGTTTTTTCTTTCAGTATATATTAAAATTGGATTTAATTTGTATGTCCTCTAATGAACATATGCACTTTGAATTGACAATGAAGAATGAGAGGGCAGTATCCTAATATATAATATTTGTAATGTATATTCACATCCATATCATTTGTGTGAATGTGTGAATTTATTTATGCCGTTTAAGCGTAAGACTCGACTTGGATTGGGTGGGGTAAAATGAACCTAGAAGGATTTAAAACATTATTTTAAGGCCTTCAGGCTTCTGAGGTTCAGGCCGGGATAGGGTGTGAAATATGTGGTGCCAGGGTCTATTTTGTTTTTGCCTGATATGCTGAGAGAAACCCTGAAAAACCTGCCAGAATGGTCGGCTGCTGGAATCGAATATTAAGCTAATATTCTGACTGAAGGTCGCTCGGTACTGGAAGGATTCGGACAGGTCCTAAGTTGATGGTATCATCCCGGCGTTTGTTGGCGACAAATCCTAGAAAGTTCTTAACGTTGCCACAGTGTGCGAATTAAAATATTTTAGAAGGGGGATATGTTGTTGATAAGGAAATAATGTGATAAATCTAATATTATACGTTATACATGCGCCCACATGCAGACTCACAGAGGGATTTCTCCCTCCCCCTCCCCTGTGAATTCACACAGTGGGTTTCCGTAAGTTTGACGTATCTGTCTTCTTTGAATTCGAGTATACTTTACACACTTAGTGAAGCCATTTTAATTTGCGTTAAATTTTCCATTATACAGCTTTTGTAAATCCCTTCCAAAGATACTAGACTTTCTATGATTTTACTGTTGTTGAAACAAATTCCTCGTCCTTTAACATAATAATTATAATAATACTTTTAAAAGTAAGTAAGTTTTGGCTTTATTATATATTATAAGCACCACAGTTATCGGGGATGAATATTGAGGGTGGAAGAGCATTTTTAGAGTAATTCTAAGCCACAACATATTAATGATATTTTTCAACATTACAGTGCATTTCAAAAATGTATGTACGTAATTCCTTTTACGAACTCCCTAATCAATCACACTTTTTCAATAAAAATACATTTTGGCTTGTAACGATCTATCTACGTATACTACAAGTCTGTAAATACCCGTAGACATTTTCTTGTGAGTTACAAGTCTAGACGACTACACCCATCTCTTGAGAAACAGAATGACTAGTAATACTAGTCACATTCACATGTGATACTGGTCCGTGGACTTGTAGCTAGTATTTTACAACTGTAAGTCTGAGAAATAGAAACTTGTGAAGCGAATTGATATTATTAGTGTAGATACTAGTAAAACGTGTTCACACAAGTTTTTAGAAACCGGCCACTGGAGGTAGTAATGGTATTTCTGTTCTTTTTACTTAAACTCACGAACATAGTCCAGTGGACCAGTGCCAGATTCTGCAGAATTGAAAGTGGACAACAAAGGTTCGACCCCTGTTCTTGTCAAAGATATTTTTACAAGGCAAAAGTGAACAATCGAACAGACGCTTATGCTGGTAAACGTCGAATACTAATGAATGTGGAATTCCCTTCGGTAGGAACGTGCTTGTAGAAAAAGAAGAAAGCGATTGACGCATATTAGTTGAAAGATAGAAAATAAATTATATCTGTGTTAACAGCGCAATTACAACAAGTCATTGACATGAAACGTTCCCTTTTCTTCTACTTTTTAACATAGAAAACTGTAACGTGTATTCCGCAAGATTTTGGGACAGAAATGTGTGGTGTAGTGGTTCCGTCTTGAATTTCCATTCGGGCGAATACGGTTCGATTCCCACCCAACGCCGTACTTTTTCAACTAAAATGATAGCTTCAACTATTTACAGAACTCAATCAGAAATTCTTCTGTAGATGGAGAGAGAAGAAGCATTACTAGCTGGAATCAGCAAGCAGGGTTTCATCCAAGATTTTTAGTTCGGGGGTGAAAAGTCAAAATTGGGATGGTGTAAGTGATGTTTTGTACGATTTCTATCGATTTTTAGAGCAAAAATCTTAAAGCGGGCGGTGTTGTCGAGACTGGGATGTAAACACTTCCACAGGGCATCTGGCGGAATCACGGGCAGAAAGTAAACAGTGTGTTGGCGTTTGTTCTTTAGGATAATAATAAATCAATCTAGTTTCAATGTTTTCACTGATCTTCACACTCTCTGTCCTTACGTGAGTGAGTGAGTGTGTGTGTTTATTCTATCTCTGCGGATTATTATAAACATTAGTTTATTCGTGTGGTGAGGAAAATGGCCTTGTACTGTCTCAGTCACGATAGACGGCCACCCCAGAACATTTCGATTGCTAATCCGATCCTGTATTAACTGAGCTACTCCCACTCGATCAATCTTGGTCATATTGACCCGGCATTAAGAAGCAATATGCCGATTAACAGAGCGACAGGTTTACATATTATATATACACCGTGAGTTTGCATCTTATTTATAGCTTTTAGGCATATATGAATCACTCCGGCATAAGGTTGTGCGAAATGCTGTAGGGAGTCGGCCAGGTCCTACATTAACAGTACCATCGCGGTATATGCCTGGTGTGGTTGAGGAAAACACTGGAAAAATCTGTTAGGACAGTCAGCCGCTGGTTGTGAGCCGAGGACCTCGCGAATACGAAACCAAAGTACGTCTTTTTTTAAGAAAGCATACTCGTTTCGAGAGATAAAGATCTTAATTTATCTCTGATATTCTCCATGTGATGCTCAAAGATCCATTCTTGTATCTGTATCTGTTGAATATATATATATATATATATATATATATATATATATATATATATATATATAAATTACATTTACTATAACTTAGCACCAACATATTTTGTGTATTTTGCTACTAACATCTTCTTTGTAACGTAAATAACAACATAATATCAGAAATTATGAAGCACAATTGTAGTGCATTGTGCCCCATTTTTAAGAATTGATAGAAACAGACCTTTTCTTTTGTCTTTCATGCACAGCTTTAGTGTTCTATGGAATACTCAATTCATGAAGAAAGAAATAATTACCTATCAACGAATCTTAGGTTCAAAGTTCATTTTTGTTTCTCCATGTTCGGTAAGGATCTTTTCTATTGGACAAATTAAATTACACTTTTCAGTAAACTTCAACTAGTGGCCCACTTAAAATTAAAATAGTGTTAGGTTCTCTATTTTAATATTTGAAATGTGACTTGCTTAAGTTCTTTTTATTATTTGCTACATATTACAAGAAATCATAAATATCTTTCCAGGCCCCAGGATATGTGATAATGTTTTCTGTTAAAGAAAAGAAAATTCCAACCCTCTCAGACGCACACACTGTCAGAATCACAAACCGCCCACTCTACGTCACTTAGGTGGGCTATCTTCCAGGTTTAAAGAAAAATCGTGTATAATAAAGTCATGTAAACATTATATTGGCCACGATAATTCAATGTTTAATATAAACTTGCATGTCTGACTTGTTGTACATAATTCAAACACTGTTAGAGGAGCGTTTTATTGCACGTATCTTTCCCCTTGTAACCATCATTTTGCTAAGTCCATGACTGATATTTCTTCAATAAGATGCTCGTATAAAATAACAAATAGTTCCATAAGATGAAATCGATTGTATTGACTTTATACATCTATAGTTTGCGTTACTTTCCGTTTACATATACTTTGGGTAAAATTTTTCACACATCTTCGTTTCTCAATCTTCTTTCTTATAATTTCAAAACCAAACGCTAAAACACTTCCAAATAAACCTCCAACGAGCAGAGAAAAAATACCAACAAATTTTGATATACCAAGGACTGTAGGCTCTTTATCGTCTTTTCGTTTTTCTGAGTGAATTGCAACAGAATACATTACATCACTATGCCATTTCTCGAGGAGACCTGAAAAATCACAACGCTGGACCAAGTAATTTAATACATCTTGAAATGGTGAACCCCTCCTAAGAATATAAAATTGAGGTAATGTGGTGACTTTTTCTGGTACAATGTACAAAATTGGGTTTCCTTCTGTATCACAAAATGACTTATTGTACATGATGTATTCCGTGTAGGACTTAGTCCATAAGAATCCATAATTTCTTGTTTCAATAATTTTATCGTAACCATAGTCGAATGGATTTACTGGATTCCAACGGTCGATTACTGATTTCGATACAGGATCTGATCTATTGTCAAAGAAACGTTTCAATCGTTCGTATCCACCAAACTGCATTCCGGATAATACCAAATCCTCCGTACTCCTGATAGGCGAATACTTCTTTGGATTAGTGATGTATCCAAATAATGCAGCTTGGTAACAGGTATTGATCACGAAGGTAGGAAAAACCCAAAACAGAAATAATATTCTTAATGTTGAGATATTTCTAGGCGGCCTAACATATATTCCTAACAGACTAGAAATATTCTGTAGAAAAGTAAATCCTAATGCTGTGGCCCTTTGTAATATTACTCTTTCGATTATATTTGATGAAATAGAAAATATCAGGAATGTAAACAGTGTTGCAATCCATGATATAGGATGTAGTGGAAAATATATGTTCATCCACTGAGGATATATTGTAGGCACCGGAACGATCCAAATTGCGTAAACATTTCTTCTGAGGTATACATAATCATAATCTAAGTATCTATCATTGTTAGTAAATGCAGGATATAATACACCTTTATATACGCCAGAGCTAATTCTTGCAAAAGGCTCGGTATACGTTCCATTTTTAAGCCTTGCCCCATAGTACTGCGATAGTGTAATATGATGTAGGTTAAGAGAAACATTAAGCTTTCCTTGTAGTGTTTCAGCAAGTTTACCACTTCGACCTTTAAAGCTGAGAACCCCATTTGACCCTTTTTCAATAATCAATATCGGTGGTGCTTGTATAGTAAGAAATGACAAAAAACAATTATTCATGTTCTTTACCTTATTCGGGAACAAGTCCTTGTCACGAAGAAAACTGTTTCTTTTGTACTCATCTAAATGGGTCACCATTAAATGGCAATTTCCAGCGAAAGGAAAATATGTATAAATACGAACAGAATTAGATCCACTTATACTATTAGGTTCAAGGGCATAATTCTTAGTGTAGCACACAAGGAGGATTATATTGAACAAGTCCTCCTCAAATGAAATACTGAACATGCTTCGAATATCTAGTAAAGTATATTTGTAGTTTGTGAACAGAATCACAAATTTTGTTCCAGAATTCCAGAACAACATTGTCTTTATCTTGGTTACTATATCTTGGAATGATCTGAGCGTTTTCAGAATTACAAGATAATTCAAATTTTGTCTTCCATATTTCCATTTGGAAATATCCGTATCCATATCTGTAGTGAATTGAGTTTCTGAAGTGGCCGTCTTCAAATTAAAAAGAGGTTTGTCATATTTTTGCATTATATCATTCGTGAGATGTGTTTCTTCTTCTTGTACCATTACTAGCGTACTTGGCCTATTAAAATACGTCTTCGCAATTGTTGTGGAACAATCAATCAAATCTGTCTCAAGAGTTTCCTGCTGGTAATGTAGAGAAGTTATGTTCGCTTGTTTCGTTATTAAGAGCTGCGTAAGGAAAAGCACTAACAACATTGTAAGTTTCATGATGGTGAGAAAATTCAATCTGAAAGAGATTAGAAGAAAGAAAATTGGTTATTTAGAAATGGCATATCCTTTAAGTTGAGTTTCAATACTGATGAAGCATATGAAAATATTTAGCTTTCAAGTCGTGTCGAACAAAAAGATGGTTTGTATTTCTATCCTTGATTTCTTATTTGAAGACCTACGATTTTTACTTATTATGTAGCCTTTACTTGCATCCCATTTAAATGATATTTTATATTTTAAGATACAAGTTATCATATATTTTTACATGTATTGATGTGTTCATGGCGTATGCTGAACCCTAATAGCATTTTTCTTACAGCTCACTCTCATGATAGAATATTTGTTTGTTCAAAATTGACAGCCAATAATATTTTTTTATGAATTTGAAAACATTAATATTAAGGTAACCAGATGTCCCGAGATTCTCTGAACTGTTTTTAGGTCTATTTTCCTACCTTTTAGGATTGAGTCGGGAGCATATTTTGTGCCTGATTTATCAAAACGTTTCTGGAAAATTCAACCAAGCAAATGAGGCAATAATTGTATAAAATATATAAAATGCTAAATGTTAATAATAACTGTAAGTTATGCTAGATTTAGCACGAAGATGATACTATTCGTTCTCCTTTCCCAGGGAACTTCGGGCAGTACACCCATCATCGACATCAACTCTCTAATAATTCTTTAATATATTGCTTTGATAGGTAACTATGATTAAGTATTCTAAATTGATTACCATCGTAAAAATAAGAGATGCCAAATAATATTAATAATGATAAACCGTTAATGATAATAATAAACATAAGTAATAGTTTTATTGGAGGCAAAACCAAAGCGTCCCCGTATGAATTCAAATTTTCTTATAACGTACCCAGAAGAAAGAATTAGAGTCATAGGAAAAAAATGGAGTTTAAGCGAATGCCGGAGCCTTGCAGTTTCAGAGTCAAAATAATAGATTTTGCCACCGGTGTCCAAGACTATTTCAATGATTTATGGCTTATCTCCGTCGAACTTGTGGCTACTAAAATCTCGTAAGAGCACAAATGGAGAATACTAAGCCATTGAAAAGGAGCTGCCAGTCTTAGAGTCACATTCATAGTTTTCCTTACCATTGCAGACCTTGACGAACGCAACGATGTACATATCATCTCTGTCGAACTTGAAGTTACTGTGATCTAGGAGAGACACAAACGGAGCATGCCAATCTATTCAAAAGGACCTGCCAGTTTTAGAACCAATTTATAACTTTCCTCACCGATTCAGACCATGACGAATCCCACGGTGTATAATTCAGTCTTGTGTAACTTGTACGCGAATCTGAGATCTAGGGGAGACATAGAAACATACAGATGGAGAATACTAAACTATTGATAAGGACATGCCAGCTTTAGTGCTTACGTGATAAATTATTCCATTGTTTGAGACCATTTCAAATCCAACGGTGTATGGATTATCTCTGTCGTACTTGTAGTTACTGTAATATAGGTGGATCACAAATGGAATAAGAAGCGATTCAAAAGTACCTGCCAGCTTTAGAGACAAAATTATAAGCTTTCCCACTCACTCAGACCATGACGAATCCAACGGTGTATCATTCATCTATGTGTAACATGTACTTACTGAGATCTAGGGGGCTAACATACCATGTGAAAATACATAGAAAAATGAAGAAAACTAAGTAAATGAAAAGAACCTTTCAGTTTTAGAGTCAAAGTCATTAGTTTCCCCACCGTCTGAGGTCGTGTCTAATCCAACGGTGTATGGCTCAACTGTCGGCCTTGTAGTTTTTGAGATTTTGGGGGGCGGACACAGACAGGACAAACCCTATTTCTTCCCTTATTCACTGACGTTCGTACATTTGCGCTAATAATAATAATAATAATCATCATCATAAAATTACTAATATGTACTTGTATTCTGGTATCGAATTGACATCAGAATTAGGCATCTAAAATAGGAAAATTGCAAGAAGATAGAATGGCTAAACGGAAAGAAAAAAATGGGTTCAATCCGTGCATGGTGGAGGGCAGTCGTTATCTCATCTTTGTAGTAAAAGTTCTCTACAATGTTTCCCTTTAAAAAGAGTCCTCTTCATTTGACAAAATATACTCAATTATTGTATTGTTTTGTTCTTTGCTCATCTTTGACTTACTACGAGCCATACCGTCGGCGTCGTTATTTGCTCACGTTACCGAAGCTTCAAGGTAGCTCACCGTGCAATACACTTTCCACTGCCACACATATTCCAGACAGGGTTGCCAGTCAAAATAATAATAATGCAAGTGGTATGGTCATTCCATTCCAGATCAACTAATAAAAAAATTTAGACCTTAGGTTTTACAAAATGTGATATTTCGTAATGATGTTCTATGCATCAATATGATCAAAAATACAAAATTTTATGTTTTTGTCAGTTTTGGGTTTTGAGTTATAAATTGTTAAGAATTGAAAAAATTGTCTGATTTTTAACGCGTTTTGAAATTTTTAAACGAACGAATATCAAAAACTAATCAGCTCTGGTATTAGGAGCCGCAGTATCGATCTCTGTTCATTCCATATGGGTTTGGAGTGAGGAGAGAAAAAAACGAAACAGATACAATTTATAAAAGTATTGAAACGAAATAAAGGTTTAAAATTCAGATCTTGTTCTTTCAGGGTCTTTCCTCAACAACACCAGGCAAATACGAAGATATCACCTCCACCATAGGTCCCGGCCGTCCCCTTCCGAATCCTCCCTCCTATCCCGGCCTGGGCCTTAGACGGCTAAAGGCCGTAAATTGAATTTATATTAGAAATATTGTAGAAAAAACTAATAAGAAATAATCAATCCAGCCTGATCTCTGTATTTAAAACAAGCCAGTAAGAATTATGTTTTTGAAATTATTTAGTTACAAGCTAATAGACCTACAACTTTAATATAATAAATGTGTACGCCTCTTAGATATTTTCCCGACATGATCCCATTAAAATTCCATCTTGAAATTTGGCACGCACATTCTAATCAAAAACATATTGAACATATACAGTATATATATGTAATTTATTGTGTCCGTTAATTTTCGACTTCCGAATTTTTTAGTCCCAACCCCTTAAAATATTTCATATGACACCAAAACACCCCATGAGAAAAATTAGTTCAATTGAAGAATTTTAAACCGGAATTTTTAGCGACCTAAAGTTTTGAATGAATTTACATTCTACAATTTTACAGAGGTCTGTAATACACCTTTGCGATTTGGAAACGGCTGTAGATAATGTTCCGTATCTTGGACAGGAGTAAACGAGGAAGGACCGCACCTAAAACTGGGCAGTACAATCGTCAATCATTGCTGGCATATTAAAGGCAACCCTCTTGGATTCAGATAACATATTTGAATAGGAAGGGGGTCGTGTGACACATCATTTTT
>JAGDQP010009552.1:40560-58591 GCA_022664845.1 Lepisma saccharinum
TTTAGAGTCACACTCATAGTTTTCCTTACCATTGCAGGTCATCTCTGACAAGCTTATGGCTACTAAAATCTCGTAGGGGCACAAATGGAGAACACTAAGGATTGAAAAGGATCTGGAAGTTTTAGAGTCACACTCATAGTTTTCCTTACCATTGCAGGCCTTGACGAATACAACGATGTATAGATCATCTCTGTCTGACTTGTAGTTACTGAGATCTATTAGCGGCACAAATGGAGAATACTAAGTGATTGAAAAGGTCCTGCCAGTTTTAGAGTCACAATAATAGTTTTCCCCATCCTTTCTGAACGTGACGAATGCAAAGGTGTATAGATCATATCTGTCGGACTTCTAGTTACTGTGACCTAGAAGAGACACAAACGGAGCATACCAAGCCATTCAAAAGGACCTACCAGTTTTAGAGTCAAAATTATAACTTTCCCCACCTTTTAAGACCATGTCGAATCCTACTTTATATCATTCATCTACCAGGTGCGTAAATGTGAAACCGGAATGTATGTACAGAAAAGACACAGTGATTGGATGACAATCCTAAGAACTATTTTATTCAAAGTATTGGCCATCGCTAGCGATACATTTCTGCCATCGTTCCGGCAATGTGTGGATGCAAGACAATAAACTGTGCCTATTTTGCTGCAAACCAGTCATCAAGCCATTTTCGTACATTTTCTGTAAGATGTGAAGCGCTGGTCAGCAAGTGCGTGTCCCATGGATGCAACTAAGTGAAAATCGGAAGGCGCCAAGTCTGGTAGTAAACCACATGCAAAAGGATTTCTCAGCCAAACGTCCCAATAGTTTCCTTGACCGGTTTTGCTGTGGGGGAGGGTGTATTATCGTGAAGCACAATCACTTTATGTTGTCTTTGGTCATACTCTGGTCGTTTTTCACGCAAAGTTTGATGCAAATCGATCATTTGTTGTCGGTAACGTTGCGTATTAACGGTTTCGCCAGGTTTCAGCAGTTCTTAATAGATCACTCTATTCTGATCCCTCCAAACACAAAGAATTGTCTTCCGTCCATAGCGATTTGGTGTTGTAGTCGATGTCGCCGGTTCTCCTGGAGTTACCCATGATCTTTTACGCTTAGGATTCTCGAAATAGATCCACTTTTCGTCGCCAGTCACAATTCGATGGAGAAATGATTTCCTTTTGTACCTGGAGAGCAGAATTTCGCAAGTGGTTTCTCGTTTTTCCTGCTGTCGTTCAGTCAATGCACGTTGAACCCATTTTCCCACCTTCTGAATCTTGCTTATGGCCTTTAAACGTATGGAAACTGCTTCTCGTGTCACATTTAATTGATCCGCGAGTTGTTGTTGCGTTTGAGCGTCATCCTCATCCAACAAAGCTTGCAATTCGGTATCTGCAAACTTTTTGTGTGGTCTTCCACGTTCTTCGTTTCTCACGTCGAAATTGAAACTTTTAAATATTTAAAACCACTCATAGCACTGTGACTTACCAAGAGCATGATCACCGTAAGCTTCGATAAGCATGAGATGCTATTCTGCAGCAGTTTCCTTCAAATAGTAACAAAAATCAATGCTGTCCGCAAATCGTAGTTTGTAGGTACAAAATTGCGCCATGTTCAGCGCTATTCAACACTAAAGTATAACATAAAACTTGTCTGGTTGTGAATTGCAAATTGTTATGAGCAGTCAAAACAAGCACGTGGCGCAAAGGACGAAGTTTTACGTTAACCACAGTGGCAGCTAACGCAGTCTATGCACAAATTCCAGTTTCATATTTAAACACCTGGTATGTGTAACTTGTACTTACTGATATCTAGGGGGCAAACATACCATGTGGAAATACATAGGAAAAGTGGAGAAAACTAAGTAAATGAAAAGGACCTGTCAGTTTTACATAAGATCAAATTAATTGTATGTGAGGTAACGCTTACGCTCGTCCCGATGTCAATTGTAGAGTCAAAGTCATAAGTTTCAGGTCTTGAGGAGTCCAACGATGTATGGCTCAACTGTCGGACTTGTAGTTGGTGAGATGTAGGGGATATGGACCGACAGACAGAACAAACCCTATATCTTCCGTTATTCACTGACGTTCATATGGGTGCGCTAATAATAATAATATCAATCAGAAAATTACTAATATTTACTGGTATTCTGTTATCGTATTGATATCAAAATTAGGCATCTAAATTATGTGCTAGAGAAAGTGCAAGAAGATAGAATGGTTAAACGAAAAAAAAGGGTTCAATCCGTGCATGGTGGCGGGCAATCGTCATCTCATCTTTGTAGTAAAAGTTCTGTACAATGATTCCCTTTTCAAGGAGTCCTCTTCATTTGACAAACAATACTCAATTATTGTATTGTTTTGTTGTTTGCTCATCATAGTTGTTTCTTGATCTTTGACTGACTACGAGTCATAGCGTCTCCGGCGTTTTTTTCCTCACCTTACCGAAGCTTAAAGGTAGCTCACCGTGCATGGACTCTCCAGTGCCACACATATATTCCAGACTGGGTTGCCAGTCCTAATAATAATAATAATAATAGTAATAATACAAATTGTATGGTCATTCTATACCAGATTAACCAATAATTTTTTTAGACCTTCTGTTTTACAAAATGTGTGATATTTCGTAATTGTGTTTTATGCATAAATATGATCAAAAATACAAAATTTCATGTTTTTGTAACTTTTGGTTTTGGAGTTATGCATTCTTAAAAATAAAAAATAAAAAAATCGCCTGATTTTTTACGCATTTTGAAGTTATTAAACGGGCGAATACCAAAATCTACTCACCACTGGTATTTTGGGTCGCCGGATCGATCCCTGTTCATTCCATATGGGCTTTGTGATGGACAGACACCGTGATCGTGGGTTTTCTCGTTTTGCTCCCGTTTCCTCCCACTTTCTTCATTCCATCAATTCATCCCATCATTGTCAATACGCTATGAGCCATTGCTGTCAAAAGGCCTTCAAATAAATTCAAATCATAAACTATATTTCCTAGAAAGCTCAAATTTGCATCATTCGTTTCAGAATTTCAAGAGTTGTAATTTGATAAACTTCTTGAGTATATTAGACCAACCATTATATTTTCCAAAAATAAAAGAAAACTTGTTTTTGAAAAACTCAAATTATTCAAGCATATATTCAATGTGCTTCCGATTAAAAGGTATGTGCCAAATTTCGTGATCGTATTTCAATGGGATCATGTTGAAAAAAAAGAACCTAACACAAGTACAACCACTTATGCATAACGTGTATAATTAACTTAAACGCTGATCCGCATAATGGCTTTTAGCAAAATAAATTCAATTGGCTAAAAAGTGACATACAACATCTTCATTTCAGTTCTATTGTAGAACAAACAGAGCCGCCGTAGCTAAGTGGTACAGCGTTGGCGTAGCATTGTGGAGGTCGTGGGTTCGATCCCAGCGGCCGATCGTCCTGACAGAGGTTCTTCCAGGGTCTTCCCTCAGCCACACCAGACAAATACCGAGATATCACCTCCAACATAGGTCCCGGCCGACCCCTTTCCGAATCCTCCCTCCTATCCCGGCCTAGTCCTTAGACGGCTAAAGGCTATAAATTGGATTTATATTAAAAATATTGTGGAACAAAAGTGGTAAAAGATAATCCGTGCAGCCTGATCTATGTATTTAAAAGAAGACAGTAAGAATTATTAATTTGAAATTATTTAGTTACAGGCTAATAAACCTACAACTCTATTATAATAAATGTGTACTCCTCTTTAATTTTTCCGATATGATCCCATTAGAATACCATCTTGCAACTTGGCACATACATTCTAATCAGAAGCACATTGAACATATATATGTAATTTAGGGTGGCCGTTAATTTTCGGCTTCCGAATTTGTTAGTCCCAACCCCTTAAATGTTTCCATATGATACCAAAACACCCCATGAGAAAAATTAGTTCAGTTGAAGAATATTAAACCGGCCCACCGGCGACCTAAAGTTTTGAAAGAATTTACATTCTACTATGTTACAGAGGTCTGTAATACACCCTTGTGATTCGGAAACGGCTGTAGATAATTAGACCGTATCTTGGACAGGAGTAATCGAGTAAGGATCACACCTAAAACAACGCAGCACAATCATGGCTGCCATCTTGAAGTCAGCCCTCTTGGATTCAGATAACATTTTTTGAATAGGAAGGGGTCGTGTAACACATCGGTTTGGGGTAGCTTTTCAACATAAACACACATCTGTAGTTATTTTCAACTTATCTCGAATAATGAAAGAGATAAAAGAATATGGGTGGTGGTAATTAATAAGTATCGTTTTAGTA
Source organism: Lepisma saccharinum (assembly GCA_022664845.1). NCBI lineage: Eukaryota > Metazoa > Arthropoda > Insecta > Zygentoma > Lepismatidae > Lepisma > Lepisma saccharinum. The sequence goes on from JAGDQP010009552.1 coordinate 44,851, forward strand.
ATTATTTTTGATCTCGCAACTTAAAAGATTGTTTCAATCCATGTAGAAATACTTTCTGCAAAATTTCAACACTATCATGTATGAAATTTCAAACCTTTTTCATATTTTAGACAATAAATACATTCAAAACTTTTTGTCGCGGGAGGGCTTGTTTAATATTGTTCAATTGAGCTAAGTTTTTCATGAGAAACTTTGGTCCGACATGGAACCATTTAAGGGGTTGGAAGCAGAGAAATTAAAAATAAATTCTCCACATAATTAACGGCCACCATTATGTATATTAAGAAAAGTAAAAATTTTGAATGTGAGTTTTTTTTTAAAGTTTTGTTATTTTTTAGAAATATAAAGATTGTCCTAGTAAAATCAAGCAATATATCAAATTACATCTCTTGAAGTTCTAATATAATTGATCAAATTTGAGCTCTCTAGAACAAATAGTCTTTGAGTTTCGAGCTTTTAGAGATTTTAAAAAGCGTCAAAAATTAGTTAATTTTTTTTAACAATTTATAACTTAAAAACCAAAAGTGACAAAAACATGAAATGTTGTATTTTTCATTCTTACCAATAGTACTACTTATGTACAAACATTTCTGGATTTGAGACTTCACGTTCCAGACCATTGGTTGATTTGATATGGGGTGATACAAATAGTAATAGTAATGGAAAACTAATTAAGATAACATTGGATTTTCTTGAGGGTTGCTAAAAATTGAAACATCAACGTTATCTTTACTGATGTTCTCTTCTCCATATTTATCTGACAGATACCTATCGATGATCAATAGGTAGTCACGTCAAACAACATGATATAATCAATGAATGTCTAGTTATTGATAGAGATGTTTCATTGAAAGTTTAAGGGCAATTATTTTATCATTAGATTATAGTCTATATTTGGGAAGAGGAACACAAAATACATTTTATTTAGACTACACAAAATAGGTGGATGAAATGTCTGCCTAATTTAAAGTATGGAAATCCACATTTAGGAATTCAATGATAGTTCCTTGATTTATTTCGAAGTGAAAACGAATTCCCTTTAATAATATAACACCTACACGGCTCATTTGGTTCAATACAGGGTTCATTTGATTCAATATACAGTTTATTTCATTTATTTTTATGGCTCCTCTTCCTATTGACAATCAAGGGATTCGTTCAATTAATGTTGCTATGAAACAGGTACAGAAAAATCGTTAAATGATATAAATCTTTGAAAGATAATAAAAAAAATCAAGTTTAGATTAAAATATTTAACAAATTTATGGCTTTAACTGGTTTCGTTTAAAATTCAACAACTACTCCACTATTTGACTTTTCTTTTCATTGATTCGTTACACAAAAACAGCTAAAACATTATTGTTTTTGCAGTGTAGTTATTGCCAGTAATTTTCAAACTGTTAAATCTGGCTGGGCAATTTATGGAAAATGATGAACTAATGTTATGTGGTTAACAAATTTAATCATAAAATTATGGATGAAGTGAAGTTTTCTTACATAAGCAAAGGAACATATAAAGATGCACATAGTATTCCAACGTTATCAACAAATGAAAATATACTTCCTTAATTTTTTGACAGTAGCCTACTGAAAACTAATATTTCCTGTCAAAACTGTGTAAATTCCTTCCATCTAAACTACAGAGAGGACCGCATTGATGGATATGGGAGGAAAACTATTCTCTCTCAACAAGACGGCTTTTAATTTTCAGTGTAGAATTCGGTGTCGTGGGAAATGATCAATTAGCTAGAAATGACAGTTCGCATCCTAATCTACGATATCTAAAGGTACTTCACAGAGTGGTATATAGTCGCAGATTATAACAGTAGTCGAGTGAATTTAGTGCATTAATGTAATCCTTACTAATTCTCTACATTGTTTGATCTTCCAATACTGATATTCGTTATTTGTGCCTGATTAATTATGGGGTCAACCACACTCACTTCGTAAGTTTTAAATTGTTTCAACCACTAAACTGATTGTTTTCACTTACTTAATACGAAATCAACCATTTAAACTTGCATAAATTACCATTGCGTTAGCTTTACGTTGTGTTAGTTAAGTTGTGCTCTATCATGTGCACCATGTAAATTACCAATTAAAGTGTGAAAGACTTCCTATTCGGTTACTTAGATTATTCGGTTAAAGACCTCTCTTTCAGATTAATCGGTTTTCAAGTTCCAATTCACTCCTCCAAGTATCGGTGATTTGAATATGTCATACCACAGATTCCATTCAGCGCTACTCGGAGAAGTGAATCGGAACTGTCAACCATGTACGCGTTAAACTATATTTGTTCCTAAACTAATGTCTGTCTTATTAAAGACAAGTATCGGAATTCGCCGAATGTATTAATTAAGAACAAATATTCAGATATTGAATGATTTATGGAAATATTAGTTTCCAATCAAGTGTTCCTAGCAATAAGAATAAGATTTTATGTTCTGTGATGAGAATTGGTTTGTATTGAGGAGGCTACTAATTTACTGAAAAAGCTATGGGCTATAATATTGACGACATTCGATATAAAGTGACAAATCATTTGTTCAAATAGTTACTTCTGATGTGTGCTTTATTTCATATTGTCTTTAGGTTATTATCTCGCAGCATATGATCTTCTCCATAGTAGACACTTTCTTACTCGTCCAACACTTAAAATAACGAAGAAAATAGTACTCGATTCTCTACTATTGATCTAAGTATTAATATTACACACAAAATTATATTAATAGATCTGGCGACGAGGAACAGTACGAAATAACGTGAGGAACATGGCATTCATTAGCACACTTTTAACTATAATGGTACAAATAAAAATGGTTAGATCTGCCCTTAAAACTAAGATGGAAAATATTTTCCAGGTGGAAAATATTGAAAATTTTAAGAGACAACAAAATGATTTCCACAAAAGATATGAAATGGATACAAAACAAGCAAAGGAACAAGAACTTTTCGATTTTGTGGCTACAGTAAAAGCGAAAGCAAGTTTATGTGGATTTAGTGCATGTTATAAATCATACGTACGTGATCAGTGTATTTTAGAGATTCAGGACATGAATTTGCAAGCGGCAGATATGAATCTAACTTTAAATAAAGCAGTTTATATAATGTTGTGTTGGCAACATTTTGAAATGATGAACCTATACTGTGATCGAAGTACAATCAAACAAATTTACACCATGTCTCAGATCCATCCCAAAATCAACACTCAAGAAACTAATATTATTGATGATTGTACGAATATTCCAAAACGTTCTAGTACAGCAAGATGTCATAAATGCGGATTGGTGCATAGATATCGGAACAAATGTCCCGCAATTTAAAACGGAATGCAAAATATGTAAGAAAAAGAATCATTGGGCTCGCGTTTGCTATAATAAGATAAGAAACAATTCTAACATGGCTCACACCTAGTGACACCAACAACAAAAGGATCTCAAGATGAAAGTAATTTGCTTATACAAAAAGACAACTAGAGAAAGTACAATTTCCTTAAGAGCAAATGAGGCAAACATTACATTCCAGGTTGGGAATAGATAGCAGACATCTTGAATCAGAATCAGAACTGTGAGAATTATCCCGAGAACCAATATATATTTAACGTCAGTACCGAACGTTCTACGATTTCTTCTATTGATAAATACAATCATAGAGAGTTATAATATAGAGTTATAGATCAAAGTGTACAATATGTAGATATGAACTTGAAACAATAGGTATTCAATGCGAAAATGCAAATCTAAAAGTGTCTAATCGGAACCAGAATTGACAAACAGTAGAAGTATATGTGCGAAAAATAACAGAATTGAACGATCACTGATTGTAGGACATCAAGAAGACATATGTCTAATCAATTGAAACAAATAGTGAGGAAGTATCGGTGGCGGATTAAGAAGGAAAAAGAGAGAAGTGGGAGAAGGTAGTGAAAATGAAGAACCCAGCAGTACTCGATTATTTACTATTGATCTAAATATTAATATTACACACAATATTAATAGGTATGAGCTCATCTACCGATATTCATCCTAGAAGAAGTACAATTTGCTCTACAAAGCTAGGAATAAGACATGGCTATGAACGAATATGAAGATGAAATTTTGGTCTTCGGTAGTATCTAACATTTAGCATCGAGAAGGTCCATAATCTAAGTTTAGCAAACTTTAGCTAACCTACGGTTTCCGAAATATTTTCAAGTCCTTCGCCGAAATATGAATTACAGTCGTGTAGTTGAGAAGATCCTGCGTCGAGGGCGGCTCGAGTCCTGATATCAAGGTTTTATGAATCGATCATTCATTTCCGCCCGGGAAGGTGATTGACTTAAATGTTTCTAAGCAGACGGCTCTACTGTTACCTTTTCAGCCTATGTGCGTTTGATTTGCCCAAAGTTGTAAAGTGAAGTAGCTATCGGACGTTGCTATCATTACGCCACACTGGTGTGTGTTTAGAAATGTGTCAGAAGTTCTTAGTGCTCTTGATTTCGGAAGTTTCGTGGTGCTAAAATTAAGATCAAACATAATCGTTGTAGCTTCATATCAACTAGATATCATACTTCACCAATGCGTGGTATTCTTTATTGATTAATCATTGCGTCGAAGTAATTTTCATCTTTTCTTTTTATATGGCAAGCAGGATCTGGCTGTAAAACTATTTCCCTGTCGTTTCATGTTTGTAAATTAAAAAAAAAATGAGAACAACCTTTCTTTCTGTTGCTATGTTGAATTTTACAACAAGAAGTCACCAACATGAGGTTCGCTAGCGTGATATAGTAAGCTGGGGTGCCTAATCATTTTAAAGCATTATCAGCTAATAGTTCTGTTTGTATTTTTCCTTCGAATGAACTCCTGGTTGCATGTGTCCGAATTTCCAGACACAATCGAACATCGACGTACTGTTTTCAGCAGCCATTTAAACAATAGCATCTAGTATATTCTCAAACAAATGAAAACCGTTAGCGTGTTCAGAATCGGCGACAATTCAGAGTCTCTCCACTCTACAGGGTTCACACCGAGTCGTCTGATTCAAAACGTTTGGTTATAGTACGTTTTCGAAAACGAAATATCTGCCACAACTTATTATTGTGACACCATTATGCTGGGTTTCTTTGAATAAAGAAACAGGTTTCCCGAAGGCATATGTCTGTTCTTAAAATACGACAAATTTGCGTTTACAAATATTGTCATCTACTTACTAAATATTGGAAGGAATCCTTGGTTTCATGGATACTTAAATTCAGGACACAAAGTAAACTTTCAATGTATGTTGTTGATGTTCTACAGGTCGGTTCATTTCCACACGTATGTCCAACTTTAATGATCTGGGTATGATATCTCAAATACTATTAACGAACAAGGTATCTTGTAATTCTACAGAACAAAACTACAGTATAACATGTGTTGTTTCACTTATATACAACAAATGGACTTCTTTGAATCAGTTTCTTATAATTATACGAAACAGATAGTGATATGTATGTTGTTTTTCCATTATAAATATTAACTTTGACCATTAACTTCCATTATGAGAGCACACAGAAAAAAGCTTTTGACAGGAAAACACTTAACTTATTTTCTCCCAAGAAGAAACCAGATCTTATCATAGATTACTTACACGTAACTGTATAGATCATTGGAAATACTTAATATTTGTTTTAGCGTGTAACCATTATTGATCTGTTTGTTTTTCATGAAATACTAAGAAAAAGAGATTTAGTATGAAACCCATCTTTATGAAACACAATATTTTTGGTAGATTTGTACAATATTTAACTAAATGATTTACTCAAATACTGATTTACCTAAAATAAAATATTAATAGATCAAAACAATTCATTGTTTCCTCGAGAATCCTTTTGTAAGAATTATGCTTTCCTTTTTATACTTCAAATTTCTGCTTGAAATTTAAATCGCATAACTGGAATCGCAGTGAAAAAAAAATCGAGGATGTTGTCATCCCAATAATAATATTTGGGCTTATCTACTTTTTGAAGTAAATCCTTTATATTTTCGTGAAGAATGAGAAAATGAATACATCAAGGTTGCAATCCCGGTATGAGTATCCTGATGGCAGAGTGCAGTATGACAAACTTTCAGGAAATAAAAAAAAAATGGAAAAGAAAATATTTTGCAAGTTTCTTCTGAGAACGCATTTCTATTTGACATTTTAAGGCTAAATAATTAAAGTTTGACTATAATCATAGAATAAGGTGGGCTAAAAATATTAAAAATGAAAGGATATCAAAATCATGTTTCCTAAATTTTAACTATGATTTCAGGTTAGGGTACTCATATCCAGAGCTCAAAACCTTTAAGTGAATTCCTTAAGTTACCATTAAAATTAAGCTACTCATTAGGTTAACTAGAAGTCTTAACAAGTTTCAGAGAGCGTTCATAGTGATGAAACATCCTGCCAACGATGTGTAATTCAAACAAATCAGTAGGTATGTGCGTTGTTTTCAATTGATGATATTGTCGTTAAAAGTTGTAAAGTCTAATGGTCGATATTGTCATTTGGATTGCAATGTCTCCTGTGCCACCTGTATCCGTTAGAAGCGCTACCTTAATGAGTCAGCGCGACCCTGGAAGTGTCAATGATGCCCATTTGAAACCCTACCGATGCCTGTTATAAACGCCTCCAACAGCCATTTGACGCTTCAGGGGTGCCTTTAGAAACTCCACCAATATCGGTTAGAAGCGCCTCCGACGAATATAAGAAGAGCTATGGAAGTTCTTATAGTAGATTATCCAATTTCTAAGCAATTCATTTAATTGATATTTAATCTAGACAACGGATTATCTAACTAACTCTATGGCTTATGAAACTCATATGTTGATCGCGACAATAACAAACGTTCGTGTTTGGATTCCATCCTGGGCAATAACAGGTCAGTTTTGGTTTAAAATAGCTACCTCTGGAGAATCCCTTCTAATATTGTCATCACAAAGACGTCTCGGGCTTCACAACGGCCCCTTTTCCTCTGACTTACCAACCACAAAGGAATATGTTCTTCGTTTTTCCTCTGTTATAACTATCAATTATTCCATTATTTTATTATTAATGTCGTATTATTGCACCCCGAGCAAAAGAACGATAACTTACCTGAAACACAACCTTAACCAGGAAAATAGTGTCCATTGAATTTCACAACACTCTACCAACTATTAACCAGTTGTTGACTCACCCGCTGAAATAAGTCACAGGTTTTGGAACCAAAGATCTGGGTCTCCGTTCGTCCCACTTTTTTTATTTTGCAGTGTTCGGCCGGAAAGATGGGTTTGCTGGCTGCAAAAAAGACAGTAATCTGTTGGTGCAAAATCTGGTGAAAACGCCAACTTCTCCCAGCCATATTCCTGGATCTTAGCATAGGCCGTATGTGGGCTCGCATTATCACGGTGGATGAACATACCCTTGTGATTAACCAGACCAGGACGTTTCTCCAACAATGTAGTCCGTAGGTGTTCAAGTTGAATACAGTAGACATCTACATTGATGGTCTGGTTACGTGGCAAGAGCTCAAAATGATTATCCCACGGATATCCCACCAAACACTCGTCATTACTTTGCTGGGGTGTCCTGTTTTGGCACAATTCCTGAGTCCCCTTTCAAGTATCCACTGCCGTTTGCGTGTAATGTTATGGTACATGACCCACTTTTCATTCCCTATCACCTTTTTGTCCAGAAATGGCTCACGTCTATGACAGGTGAACGAGGAACGGTAGATTCGCTGCTGCTTCCGTTGAGGGTTTATCGCATGGGGTACGCATTTTCGGAGTTTCCGCACGTACCCAAGGTCCCACAAATGACGATGAACTGTCGAATGGATGACATTGAGTTCACTGGCCAGTTCTTCAAAAATTTGCATTGGATTTGGCTCCACCGTTGCTCTGAGAGCATGATTGTCCAGCTGCTAAGGTGTCGATTCTCATGGCTTATCATGAGCCATTGATATCTGTGCCGCTGCGATGGCTGGATGTCTCGGATGAAGTTCCTACAGTATGACATGACATATGTGGGCCTCCGACACTACCATGATCAAACAAAAGCCATACTTTAAAAACGTGGAGTAGACCTTCTGCTCCAACACCCGGCTGTAGAACCTATTGCCCCGTTTGTCTCATCTATGGCACGTGCCGTCTACTTGACGTAGCGTCATTGTAGCAGTCATCGCATATAGGACTTTACTAACGTAGGGTGAATAATATAATCTTTGGAGTTTTAAAGTGATTTCGTCATGTTTCGTCCCGTATAATTTACTCGAAGCCTTAATTCTAAAGACACGCAATTTTTGTTTATAAGTCATGGTCGAACTGTTCTGTATATTTTCAATTTTATCTTGATATGAATCGCGAAGTTAGGAGCTTCTGGACTGAATAGAAACATGAATTGCCGGAAGGTAAGGGACTCTTCATTTCTTCCGTGGCGTCTTTCTTGCTAGTTACATATGAGTACCCTAGTTGGAAAACAGGTATTCTCCAAGCGGTCAGAAATTTCAGGAGAGACGAAAAACTGATAGCGCGAAACAAATGGATGTGACATAACTTCACTTACGTTAAACGTTTGTAAATAAATGTTTAAAAAATGTGCAAAATTAATAGCGGTTTATGAATGTAATTATATGAACATTCGAGTCATTTTTGAAATTTGGAGATGGTAGCTTCTGCAACAAACAGTGAGAGATGGCTGTGTTCGTTACAAACTGAAGCAGATGTAGGGTAAAAAATGTTTCGTCTCAATATAGAGATAACTTGTATTTCTGTAATGAATGTATGCACTGGGAATATAATTTAACGCTGATACGTATATTAAGGAGTGCTACAAATAAAACATTTTACTGAAAGTCTAATAAATATTCACATTTATCTTCCTCGTCATTAGAATCGTTATCATTTCTCTGATTCATAGAGTCAATGATGTCTTTGTAAAACTCATGTTCTGCACATTTCGCTACTGAGACCCAACAAGTATTCAACATGTCTCAACTTCAAAATACTCATGCTGTTACCTTGTCTGGATTCATCATTATCACAGTTCTTCCTATCTTACAAGTACCTAAATTTGAGCCAATGTCTACTTTGTATTGTGGTTCATCTTGAAGTAACGACTGAATTGTATCCTTGTGGTTTTGTAAGTATAAACGCTTTGCAAACAGAAATGGTGTAATTTCAGTTGACTGTATAGGCTAGAAATAAGAAGGGGTCTTTGTTTTAAAATCCAAGGCTGGAACGTTTTTCTCAAGAAGGAAATTGTCCCGTGTTGGAATAGAATATTATGCAATTCTTCAGGGTGTACTAAAGACCCTTTTCATTTTTAAATCTATCCATGTTGCCGAAAATAGGATCTGATGGTAGGAATGGCTTGGCTGTGACAGAAGCCCTCAATGTGATTGATGTTAGGAGAGGCATGTTTTACAATCCAGTCAAAGAGGATTGAGATTAATACTGAATTTTTTGTTTTGACCTACATATATATCAGCAAAACACCTCAACAGAAATATATCAGAAAAAAAGATTCCTCTGCCTTTTTCTAGCGTTCTCAGGCGTCACGTTTTCAATATTAATGTCAATGTTTCCTTCAATATTGTACTTCATAGCAGTTCTGAAATTCACGACGTGCACACATAACACACCTGTCTTCTTTGCGCGTAATTTCTATACGCAAATAGTCCATGTGAGTGACCTGTATTCTAGCATGGGATGGAGATAGCCGATATTGCAACTCACATACAAAGACAGACGACCAGTTTTGCAACTAAACCTGATTTTCAAGGCAAAATATGCCAGAAAGAGGCAATTTTTCATTTACAAATTATTGCCAAGTTATTCAATTGTAGATGATGAACAAATTACGTTGCAAAAACAACATTTCATAATTTTGGAGATATCCCGGTTTTACAAGTAAGCGACTCATATTCTTCTAAACACGACTATTAAAATTTGTTTAATTTCTCTATGATCCCAGTCTTAATTATTAAGTCTCTTTTCCTGACGTCGAATGTGTTTCGCCTTGATATCGTGTATTGTGTTTTCTTTATGTTTACCTGTAGACCTATGTCGTCGCTAGCTTGTACTAAGAGATCGATGTTACTTCCAGACATTATCAGCGTAGACACAAGTTTTCACAAGCCGTTTAATGTTAGTCCCTTTTATCCTCTTACATATTTTTAATTGCGCATTCTAATACAAAGTTAAAGAATAGTGGGGACATTAATCCGCTGCGCACTTTCGAAACTCTCTGACACATTATTACATATACCTATTCCCCTTATGAGATCGTTGAGACACATCCAATTACTAGGTAAAGAAGGTGTTTTTAATTCGAGATAGTACCAGGATATTGTATAGTGTCACCATTTGATATAATCATATGCTTTATTAAAATGTGTGAACAACTGATGAACCGTTCCGTTGTAGTCAAAGTTCTTCTCTGATATATGTACGGAGGAAAAGAATTTGTCTAATAAATACTTATTTTTTCTAAATCCGTATTGGTGATCTCCAAACGTTTTATCTACGTATATGCTAAGGCGTATTAGTAGGATATTTTTCAACACTTTGTAACGTTGGGAATAAAGACATTCCACGGAAATTGAATGGATTATTTTTTAGGGGATATGTTACAAATCCAATGTTTCGAGAACAACACAAGAGAAAACTATCTGAATCGTAATATCCGCTGTATTCTCGTATTTAAATAATTTGGATGTGTAGATAGGGCAAAGATGTCGAGCATGACAGGAGAAATATAGATGTGCAAACACGAATGTGATAGCATGTGAAACTTTTACTCATATCCCCTTTTAACAATAAGTGAATATGAATATCTTGTTGGTGTTGCTTGGAATCCTATATTATATATTTCTAGACATATACAAGTGTGAAGAGACCGGAGACAATTGAAAGTACAATAAGAGAAATAAGTGATCTGCTAGAGAAATAAAAGACAAATGAGTACAAGGGAATGCAATGTATATATGGTTCTCATTGTGCATATGCATGAAATAGCAGGTGCAAATCGACATGTAGATTACAAGCTACATATGTTAACCGTCTGTGATCGTTATTGCGGACAATTCCATCATCATGATATTCGTTCTGAGCCTGGCCGGTCTCCACTTCTGATCTTGTACAACGTCGCAACGTGGAGTAGAAATGATAACCAACATCATACTAGGAAACAAGGGTTGCAAGATTTATTTAACTTCTTGGCGTTGACTCGAACTCGTCCTGCTGGATGAGCTTTCTCGGTGGAAAGGGTAACTACGAAAGTTTTGGGACATGTATTGTTGAGGCTATGTATTTGTATTTCAGCGATTGCGGTCGGTAGTGGTATCCAGTTGTAGTAAGCCGAGCAAGTTTCAACACGCCTCGCTTATTAGTGTGGCTTTATCGCCTTAAGTTGTTTGTGTTCGTGTACAGTGTTTGGCTGTTAGCTATGGAGCTTGAAAGGGAGCATTTACATGCAATGATTTTTATGATTTTAAAAGTGGTTTGAACCAGACAGAAATACCTGAGCGTTTGTAAAGGGCATTTGGGGACCTTGGCCCTTGCCGTGCAACTGTGTTTCGGTGGTTTGAAGAATTTATGAGAGGACGGACTTCACTGAAAGATAAAGAGAGAACAGGACGCCTGCCAACGGCTGTTTCAGAGGAGAACATTGGTGCTGTTGAAAAAAATGATTCGTGAAAACGAGAGAACTACATTGAAGAACATTGAAACTTTTAATCGCGGGCAATATAAAAATTCTACATGATTATCTTCGGGTCAGGAAGGTTGCATGTCGTTGGGTGCCTCGCACTTTGACAGATGAGCAAAAGCGCATCCGTGTTGAGTGGTGTGAAGAGATGATTGCAAGATTCGATGGGGGTAAGACATTGTTACCGATGATGAGATGTGGATCTACCAATTTGATTCTGAAAATAAGCACGAGTCAACAGTATGGATATTTCCAGATGAAATTCCAGTAACGAAAGTGAAGCGATCGCGAAGTGTGGGGAAGATGATGGTTGCATCTTTCTTCTCAAAATCTGTTTCATGTAGCCACTGTTCCATTTGAAATACAACATATTATTACTACTCAGTAGTATACCACTATTTGCCTCCCAAAAGTTTTCCAGAAGCTTCAGGAACGGCGTCCAAGATCTGGATTGCGTGGGATCATGCTTCACAATAACAATGCGTTAGCCCACACGGCAAACATCACCATTCAGTTTTTAGAGTCATCAGAGACGAGACTTATGACTCATCCATCAAATAGTCCTGACCTGGCCCAGTGTGATTTGTTTATGTTCCCGACGATAAAAAACGCATGTGTGGAAAGAGATTTTCCAGCTCTGAAGAAGCTGTAGTTACCTACGAGAATGAACTTTTAGCACTTGAGGAGAAAATTGGAAAAACTCTTTTCAAAATTGGTTTGGAAGAATGCCAAATTGTGTGGAATGTCGCGGTGAATACTTTGAGAAAATGTAATGGTTAAAATGATTTTATGTCTGTAAGATATTTTCATATCTCAAAACTTTCGTAGTTACCCTCGAATTACACCGCTTTTAGCTGACAAACGAAATGTGAAACAGATCAAACCGTTCAGAAGATCTCTAGCAGCAGCTTGTCCAGGAAGACAAGGTTAGTATTCAAATTTCTAAATCTTTGTATCTAGAATATATCGTCCAGTGGTCTACAAACAGTAGTCTACAAATTCGTAATAATAATAATAGTCCGATGTTTCTTATATCTTGTAAATAGATAATTTTCAACTGTATAATTATTATGGACGAAAGAAATGATATTTAAGACTCAGTGGCAGTAGTGAAGATGAAAATGATTTTCCTGAGGAACAATTGTGAAGAGATACTGTAACTGGGGCAAGTTTGGCAATTTCGTTATAACGTAGCTTTGTACTGTATTTCTCAAGTTTAATGTATGGCTGTTTTTAATGTTGTCCTTAGTAGAATATTGGCAATAGCCTTGGAACGAAAACGGAATTATCTGATTGTGTATAAACATTTTAGGTTGTTAAGCGTACTTGTTCTGCAAAGAAAAGAATAGTTTAATATTGCCGTAAGTACTTCTATCATAACACACATTTGAATATGGCATATTACCTATCAGGCAGTGACCAAGTAATATAATTTAGACAACTATTACTCAACTATCAACTATTCGATGATTCAGTCACACAGCTTTTATTGAATTTTTAATTCATCTAGTGTGTTGCATAAACTTAATATATCTTAATTTAGTGGGGATGTAGTTTGTTTTACAGAGTAAAATGTGGATAATTATTATGGAAATATGAGGAAATAATGGACCTTCGGTTCCACTACAATAAAACTACGAAAACGAGAGGAAATCACTTAATCAACATGCACAGCAGTGCATGAGCCAAGTTCTTCACGCCAGAAAACGTTAGCACTGCCAGAAGCATGTTATACAGGAACAAGAGTTTATGGCAAAATCGACGATTTGGGGGCCCCGTAAGAAAAAAGATGTTAAAGATAGGAATATGAGCTTTTGCCGTTAAGGAGATATGGTAAATATGTGCAGATGTACAAAATTTCATATTCGTATCTCAAACTATGTTCTAGTTGTGGACCCCTGAAATTGCACATTTTAGGCTAACTGACTCACTCACTCACTCACTCACTCACTGACTGACTGACTCACTCACTCACTCATCATATTGTTTAGGGTGTTTGGAGTAAGCTAGAAACATGAAATTTGGTATGAAGGTAGAGGATGATAAGTAGATA
>JAGDQP010009553.1:8655-25864 GCA_022664845.1 Lepisma saccharinum
TTATTTTGTTATATATATATATATATATATATATATATATATATATATATATATATAATTTTTAAGCAAGTGTGCAACAACTTTCACGTAAGCTCTTGGGGCTAGAAAAGTTTTATAAATATATCAAATTACAAGTTATTTAATTTCTTTTTAATGTACAACTGAGTACCCATTTATATAATTAACTTCAATTGCCAAACATTAGTATGACAAGGAAATGTATTATTTGAGCGGACACAATTTGTTCTCCTCTTCTTGTCTTCTTATGTCTACCCAAGCAGATAGTGTATTTCTTTACCGCCACGAAAACTTCCTAGTCGGTTAATATTCAGTAGTAATTTAAAAGGCTAAATCATCGATAAGTCAGTCTTCAATTAATTTGCTAATATATATATATATATTTGTTTTAAAGAAGGACACATGACTTTTATTTTTTAAAACGTTATTTCTGACAGTGAAAATTTACACGCATATTTATTACTTAGCAAAGTGTCATTTCTGATCATTAAAATAGTGTTCAACTTAGTGATCTGCACTGATTTTATAAGCTAAACTGCTATTACATTCGAAATTAAAAAGTACCTATTAAGTAAGTTTTCAAACTTACCGGAATTTGTCTACTAGATTTGAACAAAGTTTTGAAAACCTTTATCAAGATGACTGCCATGAGAAAGATACAAGCAGTTCTAATTTAAATAAAATATGTTGGTGAGATTTATTATTTTTTCTGATTCCTGACCAAAGATTTGTGTTGAGTAGTTTACACACATCAATTTGTTTAAAAGATTTCTGAAATGTTGGCGTTCTTGTTTCAAAGTTAAACATTTTATCCGGCACCATTGCTGTAAATTGCCATACTCTGCGTTTTCTTTTCTTTTTGTTAATATACGTAAAAAATTAACAAGTTTAACAAATTGCTCTAATAATTACAGATACAGCTTTGATAATTCCTTTAAAAATAAGTAGACTCAAGTATACAATTATACACTACGCCATTCTCTGCACGTTTTTGCTCTACAAAGTGAGAATTGATCACTGGCAACTTCGGTTATCACAATATTTCATATATAACCTCCAAATGTAAATTTGGGGGTTCATAGGAAATATTTAAATAACGGTATGAAAACTAATATTGTTGATGCCTAACAGTCAATTAACTACAATCTGTGAAACACACAAATAAACACAAGAATGTTGGCGAATGTTCATATTTACATTACATGTAATTCTGGCATAGCGAACATTTTATGAATAACTGAACTATCACAATTTTCCTTTCATCAGATAATGTATACGACATGAAACGAATTACACTGTATACACATTCTTTAAAACAATTAGGCTTTGGAAAAGCGACAGAAGAAACATTTGGACTAAAGGTTTTACTGTAACTGCTTTTTCTTTACGGGCATGCTAAGAGTGTAACATTTTTAACACCGCATTGGAAGTGGAGAAAACAGCGACCATGGATTTCCCTAAGGTTTCTAAATCAACATACCAGCCATCAAAATATTATTTTAAGTTATTACAAATTCATCGCATTATATAAGAATGCGCGCACCGTCATTTCAGTGATGACATGCCGTTTTACAATAATAGTATGAATTTAACCCTTCAAACATATGACTGTACGTTATACTGGTGCGTATAGTCTTACTTAAGACACTAAGTTTTCGAGTAGCATATTAGGAAACCACTACAACCACTGAAGTATATTTTATAGTCATTTGTTCAAAGATATGCCTTAAGGGCATTTTGCGCAATTCAACTAAAAAAAAAACATTATATTGCTAGTCATCAAAGGGGATGTTTATTATGTTGCTATATTACTTTACAGCAGCCATTAACGTTTAAGTTATCATGTATATTCATGATAGAGTTAAACCGAATTCTAATGTGTGCAAAGTAGACCGTCTTTGCACAGCTCCGTGCAGAGATGGCCCATTTAATGTACTTTTTAAATAACGAAGTATTAAGTAAAGATTGCTACAGTTATGGTCATACAAATACCTAGGCCTATCGGCGTTTTAAAAATCGGACGAAACCTGTATCACACCTGGCACTGCTCATTTGTCTTAACAAAGTATTAACTGAACATTACTACAGAAATAATATCATATCATGTGATGACATAGTAAGGAGATGGCATTGTTTGAAATCACCTATTGATTTCTAATACAAATACTACATTCACCACTCAATAAAATATGCCGGCCGGGTAGCCGAGCGGTCTGTGGCGGTAGGCCATCGGCTCGAAGGTCCCGGGTTCGAGTCCCGGCAGGAGCATAGATGTGGATTTTAACACTTAACAGCTAAAGGGGAATCGTGACGGGTCGAAGTCCAAAGTTACTAGACTGGCCCATATAAAAATAAAGTTTACCAAAGTTTATCAATACAATATATCAGAAACAGTCCTCATGAACACACAGCTGACAATTCTTGCACTGAAGCTAATATTTCCGTCTAGAGATTGATTTTAACATCCATCACACTTGCCACAAAAATCTGTAACTCTTTTTAAAAAATCTTTTTGCGAGCGGCCTCTTTCCTAATTCCAATCTTCAATTGTTGTACAGACTTCTTCTTTCTCCTTACATCACATATGTACTGTATTCTTTCATGCCAGCTCCTGTGAGGTTCAAAACTTACTAAGTTTCACATTCCTTTAAACTCAATACGCAGATAGACATTAAATCTAATACTACAGTAACTCTCCATATTGATTTATAATGATTTTCCATGAGACAAGCATGGACAGTCTTACTCTGATCACATGTTTTACGGTAAGGGCCATCTTGCCTCAACATACATCCCCATTCGAAGTCGCCACTTGCCCTGATGTGTGTACAGCCTCTCCCGGAAACTGCAGTAATATCGAATAATACAGTTAATAATGATTGTAGTAAAGTGCTTTTTTTTCATTTTCCCTCTTGCACCTACTTCCAGTAGAGACACTTGATGTTGAAATCGTCAAACACAGTGATTTCTACACTCACTCATGAGTAAAGATAACAGGGGTCAGTTTTTTTTTTTTTTACAGAGTAGGCCATCTTTGTACAAATGACCCGGCGAAGCCACTATGAATTTTTATCTTTACCGGATTTTTTATAATAGTTAAACTCCCAGATACTTTAAACGTATCATTATATGCGAGTTTCAGTTTTGAATGAGTGATAAATGAAGATCACTCGAAAGATCGGGAGGGTTTATGTCATTAACGCTCTGCACACGATGAGCGCTCTAGCTTGTAAATCAAGGCATGATTAACTACGAAAACGTGATTATGAAATGAGTTTTTTTTTTATTCTCAAGAAATTGAGAAATCCCCATCATTATACAAGTTGCAGACTGACGTGTAACGGTACACTTCCGGTATAGTGCCTCAGCTGACGACGGAAAGTCACAAAGCGATTGCAGAACTGTTTTCCAGGATAAAGACCTCATACACTGAGTTTAATTAAAAAGTTAGTTCTTAGCGTTTTAGGCACGGGAATATTTAAGCGACTCCTGTGCAGATTGAAAAGCAGATGTCATGTTGGTACAAGGGAAGAAAACTGGCCATTTTACTTCTTTTGTCAGTAATGCCCGGCCGCGTTAAGTGCATTTTTTTTCGTATACCGTGTGTTAAAAATGCCTGCTGAAAAGTAACATTTTCAACATATTATTTTATTTGCCTACATAAAGGTGAAAACGCTGCATAAAATTACAAACAGATGTTTGAAGTTTATGGATACGACGCTATAGGTGAATTAAAGTTTCCAAGAGTGACAAACTAAAAGCTGGGAAATTCAGTATTGAAAACGAGAATAATTCTTTGAGATGCTTAACAGTGAATGACGGCCCAATTAAGGCACAACTCGAGTCTCTCTTCGACCAGAGAAATATCAGAGGTTTTGAACATTCCTAATAGCATTGTTTACGAACATTTGGTAATACTTGGATTCATGCCTCGTAATGATATTTGGGCCATACACAAGCTGTCAAAGAAAAATTGATTGGATTGTTATTGTTTTGCTATATGCTTCTGAAGCTTAACGAAACAATCCCTTTTTTTAAATGGATGGTTACTGGTTGTGAACCAAATGATTATGACAACGTTTTGTTAAACCGACCATGGGGTAAAGCCAGCGAACCAACAAAACTAAGTATTCATTCACAGAAAGTTATGATCTGGGTCTGGAGGAATTTAAATATATTATTTACAGTGAGTTGCTCACAGAAAGACGGACAATCAGTTTAGTCATGTACTGCAGTCAGTTAGAGAAACTACACAAAAACATCTAGCAGAAAAGACCAGAGCTAATAAATTTAAAAGGAGTTGTGTTTAATCAAATCAACGCAGGGCGTCACATGTTTCTAGTAACTCGTAAAATTTTGCACAAAATAGGCGAGGACGTCTTACATCACCTACAATATTCACCGAACATTACGCTCTCCGACTTTCACTTCTTCCGGTCTCTACAGAAGAACTCTCTGAACGGAGAGACCTTCAGTGACTACAACGCTGTAAAAATATAACATGAATTATTGTTAGCATCCAAGCCAGCCTAATTCTACGCGGACGGGATTCTGAAGTTGAAAAAAGAAGACCAACGTTCGTGAATAAACACATATTCGCAATTGTATAGCCTTAGTTGATTTTCTCAGAAACAAACGGTCAGAACTTCTGAATAATGATCCTATCATAGTTGATAGGAGTGAGATAGATTTTAATGATGAAAATAAAACAGCTCGGTTAGAAGCTTGATATGCACTGTTTGCCAAAAAAATGCAACACCAAGAAAGATACATTAGATTAATGCAAACTTTGCAGGTTAAGTAAAACATGGAAAGATAAGACAATATTAACACAGCAGCTCCTCGAAGCATCAAAGGCGCCTGTTATAAAATCTAAGAACATCAATCGGGAGCAGGCCAGAGAGCTGCAGTGCAGTAGTAGACGACTGCTGGTGTGACGTGAGTGTGAGTATATGGACAAAAGATGGCTCGTCGTCGAATACCAAACCCTGCTAGCAGGTTTCCACCTTTGATCGCGGAAGAATTGTGGTATACCGCGAGTGTGGTTTACCATTCCGCGATAGTGGAGCCCTGTATTGGACGTACCTCATTTACATTGCAGTGCATATGGACTCGATGGATCCGCGTAAACACTACGCAACAACAAGCCGGATGCCAAAGACTGCGCCACACCAAGGCCGCGAGGACAGACAGCGTGTACATATGGTTCTGGCGATTAAAAAAGTCACATTCGGAACACTGAAGCATGCACTAGCGGATGGTGAACAACGCTCAGTGTCCGCAAGAACAGTTCTACGTCGTCTGGCAGAGCGGAGCAAATGTTCACGGTTGCTACGGCTTCCCCTAACTGCACAGCATAGGTGTGAGCGACTACAACGGTGTCACGAACTTAGCGCATGAAAGCTGAATGGTAGGACATCCACTGTTCAGACGAATACCGCTTCTGTCTCTAGTATCATGATGGCCGCATCCGTATTTGGATGTACCGTGATACTAGGCTGGGCGACGTGTGCGTTTTGTATCGCCATATCGGCCTGATACCGGGTGTTATGATGTGTGGTGGCATTGTTTTCCGTGCGTTTCTGTGTTCTACTCATTGACGGACATGCGACCAGTCAATGGTACATACAGAAAGCGTTTTTCCAGTACAGCATGAGCCAAATCAGCAAATCGATAGACGATATTTTCAGTAGATGCAATAGTTCTTGTGGTACATTTCACGGATAACACCTATCTGGACCTCGAGGTAGATAATATTCATCCCGGCATGTTAGCTGTGTTGTCCACAGGATGTGGCATGTCACCAGATTACGAACCGTGTCAGATGGCGAGGATCATCCGGGTATGGTTTGAAAAACAGATATGGAGCGTTTTGTGTGTAAACCTGGTTTATCAATCCTGATCTGTCCCATATAGCGTCTGTGAGATTGCTGCAACAACAAATTCACTCTGAGGTAGTCCTATTTGGCCAGTCTAGAAGAATTGTAGACTCTAGAGTCTAGACAATGTAGAGTCTGCTTGTAACACGCAAGTACCAGATATATTCTTTTCCTGATATCTATTCAGGCCTTGTGGATACCATAGGACAAATTGGGCTATTTTGATGGACCGCGGGAAACAAATTTCATATGAGGTCGGTGGTCAAAGTGGTTTCCTCATCGGTTGATTTTCAAATGGACAATAAGGACAGTAAAATATGTGCAATGATTCGCACCAAACTGGTTTGTTACTAATTTTAGGTTTGGTAAGTTAGGATATTTATTTCAGATTTGTTGTCGCGTTAATGACAATATAATCTCTTGCTAACCGTGTGTTCTATTGCTTATCTACGAATCCGTTGTGTATTTGTGACACTTTATGGTAACGGACCCATATTTGGTTAATATTTTAGACATATTCAGTGTAAATTCGAAGATACACTTTAATTAAACTGGTATCTATGACCACATGATGACCCTCGGTGAGCCCTTGTCCGCACAAGAAAAAAGAAGGTAGCGTCCACGGCATCTTTGTAGCTAAAATATCATAATTATTCTGGTGAAACATATGTAAATCCTGGAATATCTTAGTCACTATGAACGGCGGCAGACTTGACAACCAACTGATCACGAAATTTGGATAATGGGATAAAATAACTAACGAGAGAGAAACAGGTTAATCTAATTAAAAAATTGTTCCTTGAATGAAGAGTAAAGTTTCGTATAATGCTTTTATATAAGCTATATTTACAATCAATTAAATGTTACTATTCAATACTTTACATCTAATGGTCCCTAAAAATAATAAGAAGAAAAAAGATTCGGTGTGCTTATAACTTTCAAAACCTAGACCATTCTGACTTAGGAACCGTAACAGACAGAGATTTTATGAACATGTTTGCTGCAGTTTTTTAACGTCTGTTATTAACACCATTATGACCTAGAGCATTTAACATGTGCAGTGACTCTGTTCTGGTTCCAAAAGAAAATGAAGACTACAGGAAAAGACCGTGCTTTGTACATTTTTTATTTTATAGCATAGCGTTTTAAACGTACGCAGTTAGCATTGCGTATAACTGCTCATCGAATGAAGATTTGCTTGTTACAGACGAACTAAGCATGTTCTCTTCATGCGTTATAGTTTGTTAGAAAGTCTCTTCAAATATCAATTAGATGGTCCTACTATCTCATTCTGTTCCAAAATGAACAAAGCACATTATTTTGCTTTGGTCTTCAAATGTAACCCACCTTTCTCTTAATGAGTTTCAACAGCGGTGTTATTCCCATATTTGTTACGTTTGAGACGCATTGTTTCTCACTATTACGACGGCTTTAAGCTTAATCAAACCTCAGGCAATATTTGATTGGAAATGGAATTACAAATGATAGAATATTTAATTGAATTTAGTTTTAGTTGGTAGAATTGGGAGCTGCAACCAAAGTCTGTCCGATATGTAAGGAGTGATGTACATCAGTAAGCACTATCAGGACCTTAGTTCATAAGCACGAATCAATATTCGTCTGCTGAGACTGAGGAAACACTGGAAAACAATAGTCAGGATAGCCGGCAACCTTCGTGATTTGTAGACAATTAAATCAAGGAAAAAGAAAAATAATAGGTTGCTAAATCCAAACTGCTTCAAAAGCATTCCGGATAATAGCATCTGTTAAACGCAGGGGGCCATGAATGCTAGAGGTCAGAATGTTGCAAAATTTGGGATAAATATCACCAACGCACTCCAATCGCAGTTAGTTGCTAAAAAACTATTCTCGATATTCTGGTTATTCAAGTTACATTTGTCAATGAAATGAATTAATTAAAAAGCCGATAATTTTCAGTTGAAATGATTTTATTAATTAGCTGGGGCAACAGTTAAATATTTTCAACTTCTTGATCTCCCTAGCAGTCAATACCATTGTGCTGTCGTTTCCATCTAATCCTGCTGTTATATGATTGTCAACCGAGCATATAGTGAACTATAGAATTATTTCATTACTTGTTTGATGAAAGTTATTAGTCATGTTATGTTTTTGCTTGTCATCTGTTCATGGTATTTGTGTTACGTTTGTTTTAATTTGAATTTATTTAGGGTCTTCAGGTAACTTTTGGTCAAGCCAGAATAGGACGCGTGAAAGGATGTTGGAAGAAATTAGGCTAATGACTGCTTTGAAGGTACCATTCAGACATTTACCAGGTATGACTGAGGAAAAGCCCTAGAATACTTCAGTCAGGATGGGCGACCGCTTAGATAGTTCCCAGGACTTTGCACTAGATAAGCAAATACTTTAGTAACTGACCTATATAGCTGCTAGGTATCTTTCGTCTGTCAATGCAATTACAGTATAAGGTATAATGTTTTGCAGCTGTTTTTTTTCTACACGTGATACAAGAAACTTACATATTTATAAACAATCTTAATAAGCGATTCCTGTGACCCAGTTTATATGATCTATGGTTCAGCTCGCGGACGACTCTGGAAGGCACGCGAAATCAAATGTACTGTTGCGGGCCATACTGATTCATTCGTCCAGGATTTTTTTTTCAGGCGAATACGAGCTGAGTAATGAAAGTCCCTGACCGTTCCTACCCGTGCTCGCCGAGCGAGTTTAGTCAGACATCGCTACCTGTCTGACCAATAAATTGACCAGTTCCGGCTGAATAGCGTGTTAAGTTAAAACTTAAGACAACCAACGATTTTCGAAACCTGGAATGTGTCAAGCTTCTTAAATATATACGGTTAAGGTACAATTACATTTGCGTAGTTTTAAAGCAGCAAATAAATAATACAATGCAATTATTGCATTAAGGTTTCCATTACTTTCTGCTATATTCCACCTGCCTATAATATCTCATTAGCCTACTTGACAAGATCTTATCTTAACCTTTCCAGATTTTTTTTTCCAATTTACATGATGCAATTTACTGACAACAACTTTTCTTTTATAATTACGTGCATTTATTTGTTTGCACGCGTATATAAAAGTTACTCTTTCGGTGCACTATATCGTTTCAAAACATTAATTGATATTTCTCGTATACTCGGCACTTTAAGTGTTATGCTTGTTTTAGTAGCAAGTGTATTCTATTTGATTGCTCGTATTTTCCTTCTTTCATTATATTCTGTGTAGTAAAGTTAGAATAGATTTAGGAAAGTCTTGGGAAGACAATGTAAATGAAACAAATCTGTGGGGTAGTGGTTAACGTAACGTACTTTAGACAAGGTTTCTAGTTCCGCTGCCGGCCATCAAGGCTAAGGTTTTCCATAGTCTCACCAGTAAAATGACGCAATGGTACACAACTAAGGCCCGTGGTTCATACCTTCCTATCCCTTTCCAGGAAGAATTATTGCCGAGAGACGTCAGCACTCAGGGATGCGACAGGTTCAGGCCATAGCCGCCTGTTCAGAGCGTGAATGAAAATTAAATAACAAATTACTAGCTCCTAAGTTACAAAATCTAATCTCATTAGCTTAATTGGGATGCATGTATTTTTAAAAATCCAACTAAAATTAACCTAAGAAGTCAGCTCACTCTGTGTACAGAAATTCAATATTTCAATCCTCTTAAATCTATTGATTATGTTTACTCAGATTCATAGAAAATGGCCCCTGGATTAACATTTTAAGTTGGGTAAGTATATAGGGCTACCATAATTTCGAGAAGTCAACCACGATACTATAACCATATTCATAAAGACTGGTAATTCGGTACCGTTACCGAACATCAGGGAAACTAGTAAACTATTTCTGTCTGATTGCTTCAAAATTTATTCTAGAGGCATATTAGAGTAGGAAAAGGAAAATTGCATACGTAAAATTCTAGAATATGTAGCCAATTCATATGAAAATAACAATAATAATAACAATAAGAAAAACTTATTGTTGCTAGAAGTAAGCCCATAAAGTAATAATTGTACAACATATAAGTATTAATTAATTGTACAATTATTTTCGTGAGAGTGAAACGAAAATCGATAAATTAGTGAAAGCACATAAAACCCCGGATTTTTATTGACCACGAAAGTCAACTCGGACACAACATGAAATCCCGGACTGTCCGGGCTATACTATATTTGATGTAGATATAAAATAAACGCTTGATGCGATTTGTTTGTCACATATGTTATTTCATTATTGCCAAATAATACAACTTCCAAACGTTGAAAAAAAAAATCCAGGTCATTTTTTATGAATTTGAGTATAGATTGGTGGAATAAGACCATTATTTTCACTATCGTAGATAACAGTGGGGTCTAATACGGAAAAATATAATGTTGAATTTGAATTTTTATTTTATGGCCTTTAGGCATCTAAGGCTAGGCCAGGATAGGGGATGGGGAGGGATTCGGGAAGGTGTCGGCCAGGGCCTATGTTGAAGGTGCCATCTCGGCATTAGACTGGTGTGACTGAGTCCCTGGAAAACTTCAGTCACGATAGTCGACCGCTGAGATCGAACCCACGACCTCCCGAATGCTACCTGAACGCACTACCACTGAGCTACGGTTGCTCGGTGGGAAACATAATGTGTTTTTCTTTTTCATTTGCTCAGTTTCCCGGGCTTTTAGACCAATTACCTAAAATAAAAAAATCGGTCGTGTATCATCATAGCATAATGTGATTATGTCTTACAGTAAATATGTTCGTATGTGCTTTGCTTGTTGAATTTTCAGTCCAAACTGAACCTGAGTTACACTATGTTTAATACTGCGAAATTGGGAAGAATATGGATTTCTGTGCCCCCCCCCCCTTCCCCATTCCAGTAGATAAGTTTAGGTTAAGTTAGATGGGACTTTGTTTTATTAGGTAATACCGATACATGTTAAGACGGGTTATGACATTGAACCATTTTCTAGATCACATTTCATTATATTTATGTGCTCACATGAAAACGCAATACTGATTACTAGGTCGCTGTCTTGCATGATCCTTGTACACTGGAAAATTAACAAATGGTACGTGTTTACTTTTGATTTGTGGTTAAATGTTAAGAAAGATTAGTTCATAATTGTATACGATAAATGAAATAGAAATAACATTTTTCTGACGCTTATATCCTCAGAGCACATACGGGAGCAGTGTTCTAGAACCTTGCAGATGGGTACATGGCGTGTACCGCCGTATAAACTATTTTTAATCCTTGGTTCTTGTTAATTTGAAAGCAGGGACAAATATGAGACGGAGAAGTATGTATTTCTAGAGTTAATAATTAACTAACTAACTATGGCTTATGGAACTCGAAAGTACATCGCCGCAGTAACAAACGTTCGTCATTGGATTCTATCGTGGACAACATCAAGACAGTTTTCCTACGAACACCTACTTCTCAAAGATTTCTTCTAATATTCTCCTCCCAACGACGTCTCGGTCTTCCCAATGGCCTCTTTCCATCCGGCCATCCAACCAAGATAGAATATAATTTTCCTCCCCCCCCCCCTATCCGAACTACATTGCCTGCCCACCTTAGACGTCGCGATTTCATTACTATTACATCTGGTGAATCGTACAGTCCATGGAGTTCTTCATTATGTAGTCTCCTCCTTTATCCAGTCATCTCGTCCCGTTTCGACCCGTTTATCATTCTCAAAACCTTATTTTCAAACACACGTAATTTATGTTCATCTGCTAGGGTCGTACTCCAACTTTCGCAACCGTAAAGTATTATCGGCAGAACAACAGTTTTATATATTTTCAATTTTAACTTTCTTGATATTAACCGCGAGGTTAGAAGTTTCTGGACTGAATGGAAACATACGTTGCCCGATACTAAACCATTTTTCATTTCTTCCGTGACCTCATTTTTGCTTTTTACGTAGAGTTAATAATTGGATTTCATAAATGAGGTTCCCCTTATGGGGACTCTACAATTTCTCCACGAAATCTCGCTTTCGAAATACTGACTAATCGTAATAATAATGGCTCTAAATCGCTGGCGTTAATATACTTACTATAATAAAATATAATCAGAATAGAAAGTTAGGTTAGGATAGGTTAGATTATTTACGTTAAGTGCAAACAGCATTTTTCTAACAATGGTTTCATCAATAGGTGAGCAGTGTTCAGGAATCTTACTAAATCACAGCATACCAGAGTTGAAATAAGGTCACTTTTGGTGACCCGGAGATAGGTGACTCAGTTCGAAACTTGACTCGAATGACCTGGTGACCCGATTGAGCGGCGACTCGGTCTTAAACCAAATTGCCAGACTGACTATGATTCGCGACCCGATGATTGGGTCGTGACCCAATCTTTGCCTAGTGGCCCCGTGTTGACCCGATTTGACCTGGTCTTGTTCCTGTGACTTGAATCAATCAATATTGTCATTTGCGAGATTCAAAAACTTTCAAGAATAGCTTTTTCTTAGAAAGGAGAAGTTATTTGCACATCTTAGGGGATACGTTTGTTCTTTCCGAGAATGTGAGACTATTTCCATTTTATGTTTCGTGCTCCAGGTGGGTAACACTTCACTCCAGATCGCCCCTGCAAGAAAAACAACGTCCAAACGAAACAGTGTACATATAATAAGGAAATAAATAAAATATCTGCTTTGCTCTCCGAGTTACCAGGTCAGGTTGGGTCCCGAACACAGTGATTAGGTCCAAAAGAACCGTTCCAACTGTGTGCCGTACATCGGGATGCTGAGAGCCTAGACGGGCCCCATGGCTATTCTCCTGCTTCTTTACAACCCAGGATGTCTACCAGAATTTTGAGTTTGGAAGCATGTAAGGCCAAATTTAAGGAAGAGTGCAAGTACAGGTTTCCAAGGCGGAACTTCTTTGTTATTCCCCACTGTCTAATTTTGTGTTATTACCTCTCACAGTAAAAATTATAATATTTCGTGAACTGTTCTATTATGAAGTTTATATTATAATGCGTTCTGATGTAAGAATGTTCTCATCGGCGTGAGTTGTACTTAGATTGGAGCTTTTGATTCGTTTACTTTAGTTCTCGTTACTTTACGTTACTACAGACACATGATGTACTATGAAAGTATACTATGCCATGGGGCAAGGCAAACTATCCTTCTCTAAAGCTGCAAACCTGCAATTATTAATAGGTGGAGAAAACAAACAAGAGCCCTCAAGGTTTTGTGTCATTTTTTTAACGTTAAAATTTAAGGATATTGTCGTGAAGCTTGGGGGAGATAATTTCATTGCAGGGATATGGTAGAATTGTTGTTACAAAATAAATGACACTTCCTAAATATTTATTGTGAAAATTTCTTATATCAGGCCGTTCTGGCATCCCGGAACTCTCTCTAAACGGGACTGGCATACACTAACTTTCCGCAATCTTTCTACTTTACTCAGCAGTAAGATTATACACATATAAAATAGAATGCATTTTGAAGCTAAAAATACGAAAGTGGACATACCTCACGTACTCATTTTTATCCCAAGTACGAACAGATTGTAAAAAATTTCGGTTAGGATAATGGTGCCGATTCACACTATCATTGCTTTCTTCTGACCAACATGATTCAGTGCTTGCATCCTCCAGATAATTTCCTGATGAGGAAGCTGAATTGACTTGATCTACACCAGAACTTCCTAAATGAATTTCTTGTCTTGCTGGTTCCATCTCCGAAAAAATGTCATAAATAACCAACCTTTACGACAAGAATTTTACACAACTAGTTGACTGTCTAATGTTTGTCTTAAAAGTTTGTTTGTTGTTGTGTGTGGGGATGAAGAGCAGTGTTGGTAAATCGCCTGCAACAAAAAATTACACCGTTGTAGGTACACCAATGACCTCTATCAAAAACGATACTGGACTGACTGCAGCCAGTGAAAATTTCACGAATATATGAAGCCAGGGAGCGGAGAGAACACTCCCTCGTTTGTCTACTTCCAGTCTAAACCGATATGAACCCTATCTTCGGTTCTAACTCAGTTTTTGCGCTTAATAACTCTGTGTGGCCAGTTTATATATTTATGATTTAATTCTGGCAAAAAATGTAAATATTATTTGCAGTATTTTTTATTCTATGCAGAATACGATATACTCTTACATGAATAACTCAGAAATTAAGACTTAAATAAAAAGGATCGGGCCACACAGCTATAAGAAGCATATAAAGCTGAGTTAGAACTGAAAATTTGGTCCACATTGTATTAGACTGGATGTGGACAAACGAGTTTAAATATTTGCTCTGGCATCTATCTTTCAACAGTAAGTAGTCACTCCAGTATCCTTTACATAGAGCTCGATCAGGTACAATTATTTCATATTATTTCAAATTTCTCAATTTATATTAGGCATATTTGACACGAAAGCGTTTATACTACGACAAAGCGTAGTGCTTTCAAAACTGTTACCGTGTCAAAGTTAGGGACATCATACATGCAGGTTTGGCTCGTACAGTACGGGATTTCATGTTGTGTCCGGACCACAGCCCGGGATCGAGAGAAATCCGGGATTTTAGGTTGTTGCAACAAATTATCAATTTTCGGCTGATACTCTCATATTCATAAACAAAAGACATTAGCGGAAACACTGAAAATAGTTGCACTGATTAATCTATGACAAGTCAAAATACCCGCCCGTTGGTGCGGGGTGAGTAAAATACAGTGGATACACTAACAGTCGTACTACTACTACTACTATAATTATTATTATTTAATAATAATAATAATAATAATAATAATAATAATAACATGCTAAGTAATTGTTTTATTATAGACAAAACCAAAGCGCCCGCGTATAAATTTAATTTACCTTATAACGTACCCGAAAGAAAGATTCAAAGTCAACAAATGAAGATTACTAAGCGAGTTTTAGAATGACATTCATACCGTTCCTCACCGTTTCAGATCATCACGAATCCAACGATGTATAGATCAGCTCTGTCGGACTTCTAGTTACTAGTGCGGGGGAGGCAGATATACCATGCGAAAATACATACTGTCCCAAAATCCATGTGCAAATATCATTGTTCCAGTACACAGAAGTGGGAAGAGCTAGGACAAACAAATTTGGAGGGAGTATGAAGGTATGAAGCTTTGTTTGAGAGCAAAACGGGCTTTCGGGTACAAAGGACTAATGAGATACAACGTCAAAGGTCAAAATGTGATTTTTTTTTCTTGTGAGATTTCAATGTTAAATGGTGGTCTCATATGCCATTCTTTTAAATATTGATCTCTGGAAGGAAAAATTGGTATATGTGCGTAACTTTTTAGTGTGCTAATCAGAAATGTGGCCAACTGTGACCTTGTGACTTCTAGAACGTCACCTGTGACTTTTGCGAGATTAGTGCTCCTTTCAACAACTTATAGTACAAGATTAATTCTAGCGATAAAGGCGAGAACAAATATACAAATAAAGGATTGACCGAAGATTTCTTTACAGCGAAGCTGTTTTGTGGGAAATTAACAAAAACTGTACAGGCTAATATGTTTATTATTTATTGAAAGGAAACAGTATTGTTACTGAATATTGGTACAGGTCTTCTGATACTTGTGTACTGCTCAGCCAGTTTACATTTTTTTTCTGTAGAATTTAAAAAAGTTTGTGGATTTGTTTCCTTCTTCAATAGTTGCTATATGCAAATATCTGTTAACAATAGCAGTTAAAATTATCAGGGTATGAAAACGTATCTAAATGCGAGTTATTTGTTGCCGTCTGTGAAAAAGAACTTTAAAACAATATTTTAGACTAACCTATTTACCTGTATCCTGTTATGTGTGTAGTAGATATATACACGAAGGTAGTTTAGTTCCTATCATAACTGTTATAAAACTATCATATATAATTATCAGAGCTTGGATTTACTGGTGGAGAAGAAACAGTACATTAAAACACAATTAAATTAGGAAAGTATAAAGCGGTGGGTACGGTGGGTAGGGGAAAGCGTAATTGTTTCATGCTGAATTAGTATAATAACTTGCGACTAGCGACAACGTTATTCTTTTTTATATATATAAACGCATTAGGAAATTTAATAAGATTAGTGAACAAACTCATGTAGAGGTTAGGTAAGTCAGGTATGGTATTATTTTTGTTTTATTGCACACACGATTAACTCGTGTTTTCACAATGCGCTCTGCCTGTCGCTAGTCACAAGTGCCCTGTAGAAGTGTCTCAAATAAGTAACTCCTATTACGGCGGGGCCATTCTCGCACAGGCGCGTTACTCCTTCACCGTAAAAGAGCCTGACAAGCAGACAATTTCCAATTATCGATTTAGTGGATTCGTAGCATAGGTAAAATAAAATAATGGCTGAGCAAAGCACTACAATTTATTTTAAAACATTAAAATTTTTGTAAACGTTTTCGCCGACTACCAAAACACTCGGCTTCCTCAGACACACTAAATCATATACACAACACAACCTTCAGTGAGACAGTTCCGTAGTTCCTGATTGGCTCTTATCAGAAGTTCCCAGCCAATCCCGTACCGACTACAAAAAGTGAATACCCCCCCCTCTCCTGCTCCTACTACCTTTATCTTACAAAATCAAATTAAGCCCTTTTCCTCTTCCTTCTTGTACAAACTATTTAAATAAGAAAATAAAATAAAATAGAAACTAAATAAAATAAAATAAAATAAGCAATAAAATAAACAAAACTAATTATACAATAAAAGAAAAATAAGGAAAACTAAAAAGTTAAAAATATAAAATAAAGAGTAAATAAATAAATAAATAATAATAACAAAGCAACACTGTACATCCTTACAACAATAATACAATCTATATTTTCAGGCTTCTCAATAACTTATCCCACTGGTCATCAATTTTAAGTCCCACGTTCCAGTTCATCGCTTTTTCACCTTCAACTTCTATAAATCGTGCTTCTTTCCATTTTCTGACCGTCCTTCTGTCTTCCTGTCCTAACACTTTTACTTCACTCCAATCCACTAAATGTCCCGTGTCTCTTATATGTTTATATATAGCATTTCTGTCCCTCTCCAACCTAATATCAGCTTTATGTTGCTTTATCCGCTCTTTTAACCTCTTTCCCGTTTCGCCTACATAACACATTTCACAATCACTACACTGGATTCTATATATCACTCCCTTTTTCTCCATAATTTCCTTCCCCTCCTCTTCTCTCTTCACTTTTTTCTTCCTCTTTTCTCTTATGACGTCCAGTAGCCTTTTGCTTCCTTTTCTGTAAGTTGAAATACCTCCCATCTTCTTCAACATTCTCTTTATCACTTCTGTATCCTCTCCTATACTCTCTATCCCCCACCATAGTTTCTTCTCTTCTTCTCCAT
>JAGDQP010009553.1:26264-57567 GCA_022664845.1 Lepisma saccharinum
CGGTAGCGCGCTCGACTTCAGTGCGAGCGGCCCCGGGTTCGATTCCCGGTGGGGGCTCAAAAATTTCGGTGTTGACCCAGCATCGTGAGGTCAATTGGGGAGCTGCTGTGAGTAAAAAAGACAGTGGCGATAACAGTAAGAGCTTCGTCTCTCCTCTCCCAACCCGTCTGGTCAGCGTGGGAGCAGTAGACCAACTCCTCCCTTCGCGGAGAGACCTCATCCAGTAGTGGATTGAATCTGGCTGTAATTTATTATTTATTATATATATATATATATATATATATATATATATAGGATGATTCAAAAGTCCGGCACCATAGGACCATGTCGTTATGGAGTGCACAAGAGAAGTGAAACAAAAAATTTGATCACGAAAGTGCATATGGAGAATTAAACTAGGGTATTCGGGGAATCAGTGGCCTACCGGAAATAAATGTGAGGGGGGGTCAACTTGAAAATTTCGAGTGGAAACGGGGGTACCTTTTTACATTTTTAGAATCAGTATTGAAAACAAAACAACTTTTAGAGGAAGACTTTTTCGATATTTCGTATGGTTTGGGAGCTACAATATCTTATTGTTACAGGAATAGTATTACATCACCAACGCTGTCCATTGGAAATAACTCAAAAACTACTAGGTGTAGTAGAACAGTGAAAACATTAAACCATATACCTGCACAAGATATGTCGCGACAAACCGATCGGGGGTCGCTACAAACCTTTTCAAGATAGTAGCACTACTGTTTAAATAATATAACTACTTTTCAAATGACAACTTTGCATCTCAAATACTGGGTAAAGACGGAGTGTATTCCCTTTATAGGAGAGCGTTCTGTTTGATTCAATATAAATTTGATTATATTGACTAATACAAATTTGACTGAAAAAAAAATCGAAACAAGTGGCATCAGTTTTCCCAGTAAATTGTTATCATTCCTTCAGATTATATACACCGAAAACAAACGAAACATTACAAGAATGCTCAACGTCAAGACGGAGCTCAGAATGAAGTTATAACATCTCGAAAGTTCATAGATTTTTACTCGAAGAGAAAATTTCAACATTTTGCAATTTCTACGTGTAGAATCGAAAAATTGGGTTACACAAAATTCAATCTTAAGAACATATCGCAGCATCACTGAACATACCTTTACACATATCTGAATTTTTAAACAGGTTTCAGAAAGAAATTATTTCCCAAAAATAGACTACACTTAACCTAATGGTAATTTAACTAAATATACTCAAAGCGCATAATTTTACCGGTACATGGTAAACACAGCTTGTATAGATCTTACAACTGAATTTAACATGGACTATTAACTGTCACATACATTAAAGTAAAATAGTTTATAGAAAACAGGTCTAAAGCTTAATCAAAGTACATAAATTTGGTTAGGTTATAATAGATTGAGTTAATTCGAGCGATGGAAAACGGTGAACGAAAAAGTTTTCGGATGAATCATTAGTAATAGGTAACCATAAAATGTTTAAATAAATCCAAATATCCACATCGGCCAGGTAATTTATAGATAGAAAATCAATTCAATGCAACAATTACTAATCAATAACCGAAATATGCTGTGTAAAAGTAAAATGTACACCAAAAGCACAACCGAAGGTAACAAATATTTCGTATGTCAACTTTCACAAGCCCCTTTACAAACCATATACACAAAGCGAAAATAACAGTTTTTAATTTAATCTAATGCGCTAGAAAGCACATACACAATACGAAAAATTGAGCTTTTGAAACTCAAATGCAATTGAAAACACTCACAAATGAAACGAAAACAAATAAAATGAAACTTGATACAACATAATTAAAATGTGAACAATTTTAAACAGTAACTGTCATGTCCTGCGATATGTTCTGCACATACACTAACGGAGAAGATGCTCAAATTGGCTTCCACCCTGCTGACGGCAAATACGAATTTACGCCGAAGAAAACTTCTGCGCACATTCCTTAACATTGCAGATGTTATTTCTCCACAAACTCTCCTGATGTTCTCCTGTAGCTCTATTAGTGCTCGGGGTCTATTAGTGTATACTGTAGACTTGAGATGTCCCCAGAGGAAATAGTCTAATGGTGTAAGGTCTGGCGATATAGGCGGCCATTCAACTGGACCCCGTCTACCAATCCAACGTCCAGGAAGAACTTCATCCAGCAACTGACGGACTCCCTGGCCGAAATGCGGTGGTTCCCCATCTTGTTGAAAGAAAAATCACGTCTGCTTTTCAGGGCCAGATTATCTAAGTATGACAACAGTGTAGCCTCGAGATGATGTTTGTACTGGTCCGCAGTGAGCCTGTCATTCAGAAACACGGGACCAGCAAGGACATTCACTTATGACACAACAGATGTTTAACCTGGGGTCAGTCTGATGATGTATCTCTACAGCTACATGAGGATTTTCGGCTGACCAATACACAGCGTTATGTTTATTCACTATTCCGTTCAAATGCAAACATGCCTCGTCGCTAAACATCATATCACTCTCAAAATTTGGCTGGTGTCTTCTTCTTTCTTCAACCTACTCACAGAACTGTACCCGTCTATCCGTGTCATCATCATGAAGCTCTTGCACAAAATGCATGCGGTGAAGAAAATGATTGGGTGATGGTATCCTGGACACGGATGGTTGACTGACACCGCTTTCCTGTGCCATCTTCCTTGTTGACCGTGTTGGACTAACACACAGCTTTGCTAGTACGTCAGCTGATTTTTACTTCCCTGTTGCTGTAGCTGGCCGTCCTGAACGTGGGTTGTCGTGAATACTCCCTGTGACCTTAAACCGTTTCAGAAAACGACCAATAGTAGTATGATTTGGTTTCCGTTGATCTGGATGTCGCCGGTGGTATTCCTCTACTGTGCCCCGTTGACTCATTCCTACCGCATGAAGTAAAACCATTTCCGCCTTCTGCTGAATAGTGTACATTATTAGTTACCTCCCAATAGCTGTTGAAAGTAGCACTCTCCACACCAAGCACACGATGTAGGATTGCACTATGCCAAGGTATGAATATACAGGTAAACCATTCCTTCCTCATTGAATGAATAGTGTATGACGCAACTGGAAGATATTATCGATTAAAGTAAAGAGTACTAGTATAGAGAATACTAGTACACAGTTGTCAAGGATAATTTTCCTTCCATCTATCCATATGTGTTTCAGAGTTATGCTCAAGCCAGCTATTTATTTTATGGTAATGATATTATATTATCTCAAAGAGGAGTACAGCAGGGGAACCCTTTAGGACCTGCATATTTGCAACGACTCCTCAACACGTTGTCAATAATATCAACACTGACTTAAATATATGGTACTTAGATGACGGAACTATAGCTGGGGACACGGATATTATATTAAATATATTAAAGGATATCCATAAGAAGGCAATTACAATTCGTCTTGCCCTTAATTTTTCTAAATGTGAGATTAGGTTTTTGGAAATTACAATCGAACAAAAACACATACTTCTCATAATGCTCAATGAAGTGGCTTCAGGCATTCAATTAATGTCTCCGTCAAATACTTTTCTTCTAGGTGCTGCCTCTCTACTGACGGAAGGAGATCCTTACTAATTGGGAAAATAGCCAAACTTGAAGTGTACCTTTCACATCTTTCATTGCTCTCTGCACACTCAGCATTTTATTTATTAAGATCTTCTTTTACCATACCAAGGTTATTATATTTCCTGCGTTGTTCGCCTTCTAGGAGAAAAGAAGGTGTACTCAAACGTTACGATAACGCTATTAATTCTGGTTTAGAATCCATCCTAAATTGTTTCCTTCCTGACCACACATGGCTTTAGGTTTCTCTGTCTGTCAATTTTGGAGGATTAGGCACTCGTCGCGCTTTAGATTGGGCTATTTCCGCCTTCTTGGCGTCATTCTATGGTTCCCGATGCTTAATAGAATCACTTCTCCTAAATTATATCAGTTCTCATGGGGATTCTGAGATTGAGGTTTGTTCTTCAACTTCATCACTATTAATTGGATCATTCTTACCCGAACTCGATACTAGATCAAAGCAATTTACATGGGATGAACGCATTATCAAATCACATCTCTCCTTTTTACTTCAGTCTGCCGATAGCTTAGAAGACAAACCCAGAATAATTACCGCCTTTTCCTTCGAAGCACGTGCTTGGCTCAAAGCTTTACCTTCGCCCCCTCTCGGCCTTCACCTAAGTAACGAATGTTTCCGAATAGCAGTTGGAATTCGCCTGAGTGCAAATATTTGTGAAAGTCACAAATGTCAGACATGTAAAAGTGAAGTAAATAGAAAGGGATTACATGGCCCTTCTTGTTTCAAAAGCGCAGGTAGACATGCTCGTCACTTGAATTTTAATGACATTATATTGAGAGCACAAATCTCAGCCGGTATTCCTGCAGTACGAGAACTCATTGGATGTAGCAGAACAGACGGTAAAAGGCCAGATGGGGTGACTACGTTACCTTGGAAGAGGACTTCACTTGCTCAGATACGTTCGCTCCTTCCAACCTCTCTTTTTGCGTAATCCAGGCGGGAAACACCGCCAGTCGAAAAGACGCGGAAAAAAGAAGAAAATATAGTAATATTGCATAGAAGTACCAGTTCATAGCCAATGCTATCGAATACAGTGGTTCATAGGGAAAAGAAGGCCTCAACTTTATAAAGGAAATAGGTAAGCCTAACACACAATTATCTGGTGATAATAGAGCAAGCACCTTTCTTATTCAAAGAATAAGCATGGCAATTCAAAGATGTAATGTAGCCTCAATCCAGGTAGCCATACCCAAAGGCAAATAATTATTTGATATATTCCTACTGTAATTTTGATTTATTTGACGGAACGTTTGTCACTTTCCATAATTATAAGTAGGTAACTGTTAACATGAAGCCTACCGTTGTAGCAGATGAAATGTTTCCTGAAGGAGCTGGACCATATATGGAGATGGAAGAGGCAGGAGGTTCTGATGGCATGTTAATGTATTTGGCAGCAAATGAGAAAGCAGTTCATGCTGATTTTTTCAATGATTTCGAAGATATATTTGATGATGACGATCTTCAGTGATTGTGATGGTGATGGCCTTCCGAATTTGCTGAACTTAATTTCTTTGCCAGAAATTATGTTTGAAATGTATTATTTGTAATGTTTGTTGAAATGTTTGTTCTCCTCTTTGTCTCCCTGTAATCCCTTATGTTTTACAGATTTTTTTTTAAATATCTCAAAATAAACAGCGTCCTTGGGTGAACAGAAGGGAAATGGGAAGGGAGGAGGCAGGACAGATATTTTCTTCATGTCCAAAAGTGGAAAAGCGCAACCTTCGTGTAAGTTGCATAGCCTACGTTGCCGATTTTGCATTTCAGGAATTAAATTCGTTCATTGTACATTCCTAATACATTATACAAGATACAGAGCCGCTGTAGCACTGTAGAACAGCGTTAGCGTGGCATTTGGCAGATCGTGGATTCGATACCAGCGGTCGACCATCCTGACTGAGATTTTCCCAAGGTTTTCCGCAGTTATACCAGACAAATGCCACAGTGGTACCTACAACATAAGCCCTGGCTGACACCTTCCCGAATCCTTTCCCCCTTCCTATCCCAACATGAACAATAAATTCCTGAAGATCATAAATACAATTCTAATTCAAAATTATACAAGAAATATCTAGTTAAAAGTTAAACATCATCCAATCTAATGAGAAAAAGAGTGCACGTACTGGAGTGTCAAGTGTTCTTTTAACTGTAAAGCTGCTTTAATGTAACTTGAAGTGTTGTGGCGACTTTTGTAGCATCCAATAACTTTTCGGAGAACGTTAGGTGAACTCTGCCTATGGTGGAAAGTGATTAGATTATGACGTAGTCTTAAAGAATGTAATCAAATGAAAATAGCAGCTTAATTACAATTATCGAATCAATAAGGAACGTCGAAGTAGATTTGAATTGGAATATTTATTTTAAAAAATGATACAAGATATAACAACTCTGCATTTTGAAATTGTCAGAAAATATAGAGACAGAATATAACAACTTATTATTTTTTTATTTTTTTTTTTCATTTTGTGTCCGCTTTGTAGGTTATAATTGCCAAAATTCAAGCTAACTTTAATGTATACGTTCTGCGCGTCTGAATAATGATATTCTCTTGTTTGTCAATAAATTTCTAGTACTCCAAGGCAGTATCTATTTCTGCGTTCCTGTTAACACAATGTTATCAATATTCGTCATGTATTGTAGTTTACTGAATGAGCGTTAAAAATAATAATATACATTTTTAAAAAAAGTTTTCGAAGGGAATGGAGTTTTGCGATATTTTCGCAACAATGAACGGGTTTTTTAGTGCAGGAGTATGGTTTGACATTCATAATAATTATATTTTAAATAGTCCTGAGATAGAGAGGGGCGCCGAAAAGTGTCCCTGAATTGATCACTAAAAACCACATTTACGTCACGTAAGGCCGACAATAATTGAAGCGTTGCATCCCAGAAGTTGATAAAGTCCGTTTTTGGCGATATTGAGATATCCATTTCTTTCATTTATCTTTTCATGTATTATATATGGACACACGATTGGGCGGGAAAGGTGTTTGTTAGTCTGGTTAGGACGCCTAGATGAGTCAGCAATGTATGTCACATTACGGGCCATATCTTCTTAAGTCCACGGTTTCCGAGTCATATATGGACACGTTCACGTTTGGTAGCTCGCTTTATGCGGACAAGTGGTCTATATAATACCAACGAGTTTCCTGGCAATCTAGCGGTTCCTGGCATTAAGCGCGGTAAAATTAAGTCATGAATTTATACTTTTCCGAGTAACGATCCTGCAACCACCAGCAGCAGAAATCTACCACTGATATTGACAATGAATACAAAATAGGTCACCAAATTCGTTTACAGTGAGCATTATAGTGATAAAGGCCCAATGAGATTCTGAGCTCCTTGCTTTGGTATATCCAGATCAAGATTCTTGTTGATACGATGCACTTTCATGTCCTTATAGGCAACTGTTTTTTGCTGTGTTAAAATAAGTTTAATTTTGCATTTTGGCAGCATCTGGCAAACACCAAATTCGACACAATTCATCTATGTTATCCAATGCTTGGACATAGTTTTATGTCCATTCAGTGGCCATTTAGCAATATTGAGAAAAGAAGAAGAATAATGGAGAAAGTAGCAGTGTCTTCCACATGATAAAGATAATAAAAGAGGCACAAACTGCTTAGGGGTGTTCGGTATAAAGATTATCATACTGACTTTCGGTATCTTTTGAATACCGACAATTATGGATATACTAAAATACCAAACGAAACCGCTATATCAAAATACCGAACGATACCGATATACCGAAATAGCTAATAATATCGATATACCGAGTAATACCGATATACCGAATAATACTGAAATATAAATATACCGAAATGCCAAACAATATCGAAATACCGAAAACAAACTCCGGATTTTACAGAATATCATAATAAATTATATTGAGTGATATAGAAGTACTCAAGGATGTAGGCCTATATACTTAGTGGTGGGTGGGTTTCACCCCGAAATTCCGGGTTACATGTAACAAATAATATAATTCTAGGCGTGCTATCTATATTTAAGGTACAATTTATACCCAGACCGGCTTTGGAGTTGGATCTTTCAAATAGACTGGGCCCCTCCCTAATTTA
This sequence comes from Lepisma saccharinum, assembly GCA_022664845.1. Classification (NCBI taxonomy): domain Eukaryota; kingdom Metazoa; phylum Arthropoda; class Insecta; order Zygentoma; family Lepismatidae; genus Lepisma; species Lepisma saccharinum. The sequence continues at coordinate 33,937 of JAGDQP010009553.1, forward strand.
TTTTTAGATATGCATTTTGGAAGTACCGAATGACACGAAACGACATCGAAATACAAAAAGCGGCAAACAGGTAACAGGGAATAATTAATTAAATGTGACTGTGGTGAAAAGGTAAAATGAATTGTACAGGAGGTAATACCACTATGGCTTAGACTCGTTCCAAGAGACTTCGATAAACCTCATACTAGACTAGAAATGGTAAGTGTTGAATTTGCAATTAATTAGCCTCTTAAATGGTTCTATAATGTTATGGAAGTTTTGTTTTAAATCTTCGTATAAAAGTAGTATTTCCTAAGTTGATAAAAAAAATGTTTACAGCGATTACTTTACTCGCATTTCACTACAGTTCTGTTATTATTAATATTACAATATGTTTGTCACTTGCAATAATATATAATAGGTAAAAATTACAGCATCGAGGCACCAGGTAGAGGTTTAATTTAGTAATATAATATCACTAGTACTTCACACCGAAAATCTTATTGTATTATAACTTGTACAAATTAGGAAAGAGCTACATTATGTTGACCTCCAGGTGACACCACTTGTCCGGTGAAATATAAGATTCTATCTTTTTGTTTTAGGTTTGAGGTGTAGGCACATTCTGATGCAGGCATTTGAAAATCGTAATATTTAGCGGAACAAAATGTTTTAAAGAGAAAATTTGGACACGTAATATATACCAGGTGTATGCATAAGTTGTTTCCGGTTTATCTAAGAGATGGCGACAGCGAAAAGTACGCAGCGTATTCATTTGACACATACGTCATTTTGTTCGGCTGACATTAATCTACAAACACACACAAGTTGAGTCCGCCAAACACTAGCGTCTTTGTTTTATCGTTCAGTGATCATGTCGAAGTTTGTGCCTGAAAAAGAACAATTGTGGCACGCATTGCTTTTCTTATTTAATAAAAAGAAAAAGGCTGTTGAAAGTCATCGTGTGCTGGTAGAAACATATGGTGAACACGCTACATCGATTAGAACATGTGAGACATGATTTCGACAATTTAAAAGTGGTGATTTCAATGTGAAAGACAGCGCGCGCTCTGGTAGACCACAAAAGTGCGAAAACAAGCAATTGCAGGTGTTATTGGAGAATGACCCAACTCAAACTCAACAGCAATTGGCAAAAGCATTAAATGTGTCACAAGAAACAATCAGCAGACGTTTACGAGCAATAGGGAAAATCAATAAACTGGGTAAATGGGTCCCACACGATTTGAATGAACGTCAAATGGATAATCGCAAAGTCACTTGTGCAATGCTGCTTCAACGCCACGAACGAAAATCCTTTTTGTATCGAATTGTGACGGGTGACGAAAAATTGATTTATTTTGAAAACCCGAAGCGGAAAAAAATGTGGCTTTCACCTGGCGAAGCCGGTCCTTCAACACCAAGGCCAAATCGCTTCGGCAAGAAGACCATGCTTTGTGTCTGGTGGGACCAGAGCGGTATTGTGTATTATGAACTCTTGAAGCCCGGCGAAACCGTTAATGTACAACGCTATCACCAACAAATGATTAATTTAAATCACACATTGATCGAAAGACGACCGGAATGGGCCCGAAGACATGGCAAATTGATTGTGTTACACGACAATGCACCATCTCACACAGCAAAACCAGTGAAAGACACCTTGAAATCGCTTGGATGGAACATCCTTCCGCACCCGCCGTACTCCCCAGACCTGGCGCCATCTGACTATCACCTCTTCGCATCAATGGGGCACGCGCTCGCAGAGCAGCACCTCAGCAATTTCGAAGACGTTGGAAAATGGCTCGACGAACGGTTTTCCGCAAAAGACAAGCAGTTTTTCTGGCATGGTATGCATCAATTACCTGAAAGATGGGCGAAATGTGTAGAAGCCGATGGCCAATATTTTGAATACAACAAAATTAATTTCCCTTGAAAATTACGTGTATTCTTTACCACAAAAACCGGCAAAAACTTATGCATACACCTGGTACAAACCAATATATGCAAAGTTGTGAACCTAACCAGAGATACGCTTTAAAGAAATAAAAACATACTTTTTTAAAAAAGATTTTGCACTAAAAAGTAAAAAAATAATTTTGTTTATGCACGACTAAATAGAAAAAGCGCGCTCTCATATACAGACACTTTTTGAATTCTTTAATTGGCTCACATTATGCTTTACTTTTCTGTTATGAATGCCTTTAAAAATATTATTTCAGTATTCGTATACTTTTTCTGAAGCTAATATTTTTCTGAAGCTTTTAAATTAAATGTATAAATTTATAAAATATATTAAAGTAACAATGGAATATTGTATTGCCACCCGACTTACGTCGCTTTGCAAAATTTCATCATTGTATGACGTCACGAAATGAGTTAAATTAACGTTGAACGATTTGAGGTAACCACGAACCATTATGAACTAAAAAATGTAAAAATGTCCAGGTGTTACTACCTGGAATCTGTTGAGTACTGTCGGCGAATACGTTAAAAGTGGAGACGATTGATTAGATTTATTCCGTTTTTAGTAGAGTTGGTATAAAAACAAGGTATTATTTGTCACCAAAGGAGGTGGCGGGGGGATTAATTCCAAAGTACACCAATAGTGATTTGAGTACTAAACATAAATACACTGGTTTTTTCTCCCTACAAGATAATGGGTGAGTGAGGTACCAGAGAAAGCACAAGAGGTACCAGGAAATTCCCCTCCTTTTCCAACCTACAAATAACCCGTGAATTACGTAGAATGTGGATTTTAGACTGGGCAAAGATTCAATTTTGTTATAAAGACCACCTCTTTATTTAGTGTAAAGATATAACAAGAAAGGGAAAGGAAACTGCTAGTCACGAACAAGTTAGCGCTGCGATTATAATATGCGAAGGCTCTGATCCCTTGATAGCATCTCAGGCGCACAAGAATGCAATATTTAGAAAATGGGTTGGCAACACTGACAACTGTAGTGCTTAGAAACGGAAAATCCACCGTGCTTCTCTATTATGTAGAATAATATTTGTGCCAAGTTTCGTACGGATAAGTCGAACAATATTTAAACATCTTCTAAAGGAATTTTTAATTTTTGAAATTATTGGCAACCCTGACAACTGAGGCCCGCGATCATGACGGTTCCGAGGTTCCCGAGTTAGTCAGGCTAAGACCTGTCCATCGACACAACAACCACGTCTTATGGTGCATATGATATATGTTGGACACAGGTTGGTAACACTGACAACGGTATGCTTGGGACAGTCATACCCACTGTATTTTTCTGTTGTGTCGAATAATGTTTATGCCAAGTTTAGTACAGCAATCTCTAAGGCACACTGGCAACTTTTTGTCGTTTCATCTCCCAGATTAAATGCATTGAGTCTTATGGTAGCACGCACACTGCGGCGACGGAGACAGAAAAGTTGCCGAGGTGTCGCCGAGCAGGGAGACTGCAAGGAGACAGTTCGGAGAGGAAATAGTTGCGCAACAGCTCGAAATGCATGGGAGTAAATGGCAGGTCGCACGCCGGCGAAGGAACAGTTGCGCAGAGAAGAGAATATTATTGTTGTATCCCTTTCCTCAATACCATCAACATCAATTTCCAAGTAGCGGATATGCAAACACTTCGGTGTCAGCCTCCTATCAGACAACACCTACTGCACATTCTTGCATGTCTGGCACGCCAGCACGTAGTGAAGATCCAGTCAGTCCCAGCAGCAATCTATCAGAACAATCCGTTCAGTCTTTGTTGTCTGAAGAGGTGGGTCTGAAATTCTTAACTTAAACTGATTTGAAAGTATTTCATATTTATAACTTTACTGTCATGACCTAAAATATAGGTATTTAGGCTATGTGAAGTTAAAGGCAAACAACGAAACAAAATTGTATAGTATATATATGTTTCTCTTAACTTCAAAAACACGTTTTGTATCACATTTGAAAAATTGATATTCAAAACTAATTCTTGTATGACCATTTTTGAAAATTATTGTTTAAGATCCTATTTGAATGTGTTCAATGTATTAGACATTTACTTATAGAATATCTATGTAAGTAAATTCATATAACCGATAAGCATTATGACATTTTTTTCAATTGATTCATATTTTTTTAATGTAAGCCCTAATTTAAATAGGCTAATCGTTAATAGAAAGTAAAAAATGACACTTATTGTTTGTTTCATCATAATGTGACGGAGTCCTGAAGTGTAACAAACAGAAATGGAATGAATTTGGCTTTACATGAAGAAAAAAATGCCACGAAAAGGACATTCGTCAAATCCAAAATTTAAAATGGTGAGAATATTCTACTACTTTTGTACCTTTTTTCAGCCATAAAGAAATAAAAATGTACCGACAGTAATACGAGTATGTATTCGTAATTCATCTTCTTCTCACGCCAAATTTTCGCGAGGCTCTTTTTGGTACAAAGAGGTACAAAAATAGTACAAAATTATGAGGATGTTAGATTTCTGATTTGAGGATTTCTTACTACAGGGTCATTTTTCCGCCAATTTTTCAACAGGCCGATCTCTATACGACAACGATCATTATTTTCCAGGTAAATTATGATAGTCTGAAATTTGTGTTTTTTTCTTATTGATGGTACTACTAAAGACAACAGTTCATCAGTCATCACATTAATTCTACAGTAACTAAAGAACTTTGACGGATAATTGTTTAGCGTGTAATATTTTCCCTTCAACAATCTCTAACTGTGTATAGGATGCTCACGCTATTATTTTTTCTTATTTTTAAATTAAGTATTAACGCACAAGCAATAGCAATTCTTCGAAGTCCACAGTAGTACTTTGTCCAATGTCCCGCCTAATTGTGATGATGTCAAATGTCCGACAACTTTTCTGTTCCTGTCGTCAGTGTGCGAGGGTACGGCTACAAGACAGGATTGTCTCCGTGAAGTTGCTGACTGCAGGAGACAGAGACGAATTAGTTGCGCAACTGTTCTATCGTCAGTGTGCGGGGGTGTTAACGTAATGAAAGCATTTAAAAAATTGAGTTGTATAGAAAATAGGTTGGCAATACTGGGTTTCTTGTAGACCGGGACATCCACATAATTTTTCTATTGCATACAATAATGTTTATGCCAATTATGGTGCAGATAGATCTAACTCCATGAGCAAAATGTTGCTGGGCTAACATCAGGCATTAGACGTCGGTCCAATGACCGGATGTTGCACAAAATCCGACGTCCTCCCAACTAGGTTAGGCCTACATCCAGCTGCCAAATCGCCAACTTCCACCCACCGAATCCCCTACCAAAACAGCACGTTTTTCAGTTGGCCAAAATAGAGAATTGACACTGGTTGTTGTGGTATACATATTTAATTGAATTTTGTCCATTGCCTTTATGTGATATATTATTTAGGTTTGTAAACTTTTTAACAGTTTGCACCTGGAACCTTCCAAGCTGGAGCTCGTCACTCTAACCACTAGGATATGTCGTATGAAGGTATCGTTATAGTGACTAATATTTTTTACTATTCCTTTTATGATACGAAGACTGTTTCTGAAGTAAAGGCAAACGCATGACTATAGGTTAAATTCGATCCTCAGACCGCTGATCGTACCTCGTGCTAAAGCTATGGAAATTGCTTCGTTGATTTTCTCTCACACTTTTTCCATTCCAGTAATTGTCCCAAAAGTAACTAACAGTAATACTTTGTCCCAAAAGTAATGTTGGTAAGATAGACTTTTCGGGTTATGGTCTGCGTTGGCAAATAAGTAGGGTTTAGCAGTCGGGGCATATTAGGCATCCCACCATGGTCTCGTCTAGTTGGGCAACGCCTCTTAATCCACGACGGCCCACTTGTAATATCCAGCTCCGTCAGTCGCCCATTCATTGTGCCAACTTCTTTTAGCCGCTTAAATGCCGACTTGGTTGTGGACGAAACCCTTAAGTTACATTCAAGCCAGTTCTCTGATGGCTAGCATCACAAATCCGTCCGTAGGCCCACCAGTTTTGTTAATGGGAAATTGAATTGAAATAGTTTGAAAAATTGAATTTAAAAATACTAGGTTGGCAACACTGTCCTGCTTCACCAATCAAGTCTATTCTGGCAGCTCGGAGTTTCTCTAAAAAGACATTTCCAGCGACGACTCTCAACACCTTGAGGTTCATATGTTTCAGGACACGAGTTTGCAGCACTGACAACGCGGTGGATGGGGACGGAACATCCACAGTATGTTTCTCTTGTGTGAATGTTTATGCCACGTTTCGCGTTGTTACGTATAACATAATGGATGCAATTGTGAAAATAAACTATTTTTTAAAAGTATGTTGGCAACACTGAAACGCCATGAATCATGTAGGTTCCGGCGATTCTTGAGCTAGTCTAGCAAATTCCATTTCAACAATACCTGAAGCACTTCTCTACACCTTGTAGTTCCTGAGATTTAATTTCTGAATACACAAACGGACGAACTGGACGATATTATAAGGTCTTTTCTCTATAGCTTCGCTATCAAGGGACCTAAAATGGCCAATGTAGATAGACAACTTACTTGAAATGCCTACTGCTGCCAGGCTTCGGAAAAGTGTGCGCTGTCGCACAAGGACTGAAACATACAATTGAACCTAACCCAATGCTTGGGTCCGTTACTCAATTATCCGTAGCTACAGATGTGTAGATAATTCCATTGCTCTTATTGGAGCTTTCACAGTCATTCGTATTCGTCGTTAAGCGCACGGGCTGTATGGAGAGCCCTATAGGGGCAACAGGCCATGGAAAGCCGCTAATTCCATTGCTCTTTTGGGAGCTTACACACTCACGCGTAGTGCTGTTTCGTAACAGCCAGTTTCCATTTAAATTTCTCTCTCTTCGAAAATGGACAATGGTGTTGCTAGTGTTCAAATTAGAAATAAATAATTGCCGGGCCCATGAAGATTAAAATATTGCAAAAGTTCTGGGCTAAATTTACTCTATCTGTTTTCGATTTTTTAAAAGACTATTAGTATCAGAACACATGGTCCAGTAGTTAGAGTCATAGACTTTTTACTGGTAATAACGAAGAAGTTGCAGAACGTCATTCAAGATAAGCTGTTTCGGAAAATCGGAAGGTCTGGCAATCCTCTGACAACGAAACCAAGAAAAATTTGATCAGTGGACGGCATTAAAACAAAAGGATTTTTCTTGGCAGAAAGAAATATATGGTTATGGCATATCGCGGTTCGTATGAATGACTGTGTAACGGAGCTTAAAAATATAAGCAAATACCAATCCATAGTTTGTAGCTACGGATGACTGTGAAAGGGGTCTTATAGTAGCACTTAGTTTTCAGGGAATTGTGTGGCATCATATTTTGACTATTTAATCAACATTAAAATCTTATGCGTATACCACAGTGAGGCATCCATGGCACTTCATCTATACATAGTATTCATTTTTTTTAGAATTTGAGAAGAGTTCGGTATTTTAGTACTCCGATATCGTTCAGTTATTGATACTGTTCAGTATTTCAGTATATCGGTATTCCGGTACTTCGGTATATCGATATTTTGATATTAGTAATACAGATTTTTCGGTATTTGAAAATAGCGATACAGAATTCTGTATATCGAGATTTTTCGCAGACCTAAAATTGCTCTTCTGTTTTAGGTAGTCTACCTAAGGCATCCGGTCATAGATTACATGAAAGACGATGTGGTAGACGCAAATAATATCAAAGATGTCCTCGACGTACCATTCCCAACATAGCACGAGTATGAGGCGCTTTGTTTAGTTGTAGAACGATTCCAACAGTGAGGGAGACGATATTCACCATAGTGACATTTTCTTGTGCAAAACTCAAGCGTAGACAAAAATTTAGGATCTTTTCACATGCCGTTGAAAATTTTAACCAACTGGATGCTGCATTCCGGCCAAGTACGAGGAAGAAGCTGCGGGAGTTGCGACACTTTCACCGACATTCCAGGGACAGTTACTTTTTATGATATCTTGTATGCATAGCATGATGAGATTTATTACTCCCTTACTTATAGAGCTAGGAATAACAGCATCAATTTGTCACGCTTCCCGAAGTTCAGTAGGTGAGCGACAGTAGTTCAGAATGGAGGTCACTTAGAGTAAACAAATTGTGTATGTGAAAGTAGCATTTCTCCGCGGCAGGAATGCCACATAAAGTTACGGGAAGCACTAGGTGCGCGTGCCCTACCTTATCGAACAATGGTGAGGTGGATAGCAGCTTTCAAACGGGGCCGAGTGTCTACTGCCGATCTGCCGTGCAGTGGGCGTCCTGTTCGCCGTGAAGCCGCTATCCAGCTCGCCACTGTTCGATATGGTACGGCACTCGCACCTAGTGTTTCACGTAATTCTGTGTGGCATTCCCGTGCATTCATGCCACGATAAAATGTTACTTTCACGTACGCACATTGTTCACTCTTCGTGACCTCCATTCTGGACCACTGTCGCTCACCTACTGAATTTCGGGACGTGCTCAGACAGACAGATCTACTCACATACATCATCTGGTGGGACCAGTTGAGAGTACATGCCAACAGGTTTCTAACACGTACCTTCGATCTGTCCTGTTATCCCCAATTCGAAAGAAAAAAAAAATGTTGCCATGACTTCTGACTTAACCCTTCTACAAAACACGTCTCCAATAAAAACAATAATCTCTTACTATTTATGGTGTTTTATTAACTTTCAAAAACTCATCCTGAAAACAAGCAATTTGGATTTATCAACTTTGGCTGTCTGCTTCAATTTGAATTTGTCCAAGCGGGGACATTTTGTTTCCCAAATTTTACTTTAGGGGAGATCGGAGTTGGTTGACACACATTTTTCTCATTTACCCGTTTCTCAAAGATGAAGTGACTTAGCGGATCAGACATTAAGGAAGTATATGATAATATTTATGATATTCTTCTGTTCATTTAACTTGAACTAATAAAGCATCATTAAAGCTTACGACTGTGCGATACAATCATTCTTTGTTGCGTTAAGAGTATGGTTATGCTATGGAGGGATTCATTTACCTTACGGGTAAGCTTTAGATACTGTCAACTGTGTTTTTTTAAGTACAATTGTTCTCTTATGCGTTCATGGCACAGTGCTTTCAAACATTTGTCTTGACATCACCACATAGTCCCGGTTTTCTATCATAACATACGGTGTCCCGAAAAATTGTCTCGGGATGCTCAAAAGTTCTGGAATTCAATTTATAAATAGGTTTTATGAAATTCTATATATTTTTTTAGAGAGATTTTGCTTGATTACATGGAATACGACACGGTAAATTAATACATCCGAGCTTATTTCTCTAAGCAGTTTGATTACTTCGACTAGTTTGATTACTGTGAAATCATGATAATTTCTGTCAATGCTGAAATGAGACACTCCACTCGTCTGCAGTTGAGCTGCGCTGTATCTGTCACCAATCATTTGAACTTCCAACTTAACAACTCAACAACCTAGCCTAAGAAGGGTATTGCGAAATGTCCGCTTGTCGCGCCACTTACCACTGTTACTGTCAGAATAGTGTGTGTTGTTGAGGGTCAGTCGAGTTATACCGGTACCTTCGGCTTCCCGTATTAATTAGTCGTATTGTATTGAGTTGCAAAACGCAATGCTGAAACGTGCGTGCAAATTCAGCGACACTTATTTTAAGGAGTGTAACTTTATGAAGAGAGGTCGTTTTGATTACGAAGCAGAGTGTTCTGTATGCAACTGTTATATTAATATCAGCCATGGTAGGCGTTCTGACATAGTTGATCACATGAAGTCAAAGAAACACATCAACAGATTTAGTGCACCGAGCTGTAGTAAAACTTGACAAAACTATTTTGTTATATCTTAATCAAGTGAAGACACGAAAGTTCGAGCAGCCGAGCTTACACTAGCCTACCACACTGTAAACATCACCAAAGTTTTAGATCTAGTGATTGTAGTAATAAGCTTAATTGCGTTATGTTTGATGATTCAACAATTGCAAAGAATTAAAGTATCAGCCTTAGTAAAAAGAGTTATTGCTCCCCAGAGTTTAAAGAAAAGCCTTGATAATATCAAAATGTCTTCTTTTTACGGGATATCCACTGATGCCAGCAATCATAAAAGTGCTAAAATATTTCCGTTTCTTGTTCAGTTTTTCGATATTAATGAAGGAATTCAGTCCAAACGTTTTAAACGAAATTAAACATCTGACGAAATTTCAACATTTTGCTTGAATACTATTGAAATGTGTCGCATTTTGTGGAGCTAATACGAACACCAACTTTGATGGTTTGGAAAGAAAAGGCAAATGTAACGTATTTATTAAATTAAGGACAGCAATGCATAAAAGCATTGAGGGTATAAGCTGCCTTGGACATGTTTTACACAATTGCGTGCAAACAGCTGCTGATACTATGAGCTCTGATGTTGAAACTCTCATTGTCAAAGTATTCTCGTACTTTTCTATATGCACAGTTAGAACAAAGAGGCTTAACGAGTTTTGTGATTATGGGACTGAATATATGAATGTAATGTGTCACTCGAAAACCCGCTGGTTATCACTATTTCCAGCAGTTGAACGAGCATTAGGCTGTTAGAACCTTTAACAGATTTTTTCCTAAATGAAGAAAAAGCCCCCAAAATATTGGTTCAATTTTTCAGCAACCATTTAAGTGGGGCCTACTTATGGTTCATTTACAGCCAACTCAGCACGTTCCAGCATGGAATAAAGAAAATTGAGGGGAGCACGAAAAGTGTAATAGAGATAGTGGATGAACTGAAAAATATTCTTGAAACTGTTACTAAGAGAAAAGAGCAGAAGTTCATTTCTTTTAATGTTAAATCGGTTCTTAAAAGAGCATAAATAACACAATCAATGGAAAACAATTTTAAAGAAGAAGTTGGCAAGTTTATGGCAATTGTATAGAATATCTCAGCAAGTGGAGCACTTCATTTTCACTATTATCGGTGTTCGATTGGATACTATTAAAGAGAGTGCCAAAATGGGAAAGGGTTGAAGAGAAAGTTTCTCATTTGAAGGGAAAGCAAATTGAAATCGATGACTCCATTCTCTTTGATCAATTCGAGATACTGACGAATTTCATTGACGAAAACCTTCAAAAGTGGAATGATGAAAACGAAGCACCATTGTAGTCATGACAAATTGGTGAGTTTTTTAAAAAAATATGACAGTGTTCAGCAGTACTCTGAGATGGTAAAAATTGCAAAGTATTTATTTGCAATACCAGCCCATACCGCAAATACAAAAATAATATTTTCTTTCATGAATATCCAGTGTACTGATGAAAGGAACTGAATGGAAGTGGACTTTCTTGAAGCAATCGTACAGATCCTGTACAACTACGAAATGGACTGCGTAGAATTTTACAACTACGTTTCAAAGAACAAAGTAAATCAGGGTGTTTTTCATCCTGGGTACATTTGGGACCAGGGAGGGGGGGGGGGTACAAATTAGGGGGTTCCCGTTTTCTCCGGATGATTTTGTCACCCTACCTTTCCGTTCTAAGACGGTGTCTTCTGATCAGTTCAAACGCCCCTTCATCGCCCCTTTCGTCTGGCTTTCGAAATCAGAGCCTACGATTTCATAATTTAGTAGCTCCCCAGTTAACATCGCGATCCATCATCAGGACCGACATTGCTAGCCACACTGAGGATCAAAATTAGAACCATCACATCAAAAACAGCCGGTAACCAGCAAGCTAAGCAGCTTTTTGTTTCAAATCATTGTTTGGGCTTCGTACTATTGGGATATCCATAATAGTATTGAGGTCAATGGGTTAACCATCCTGGCTTAAATTCTCTTTAAGTGACAGCATGAAATAAACTTGGCTAACCACAAGGAGAATAGGTGATAATTAGGTCTATATAATTATCAACCATCAATTCTACATGTATATATCTGGTGTAGTAAAAAGTAATCTATTATTTTGCCAATAGATGGCTTCAGTGATCTGTATCTCGCGTTGTATAAGTCCGATCGGGTTCAACGAGATGGTGTTCAAACGATGAGATTGCGTACTACAAACACTGTTTAGATAGTTGTGATGAGTTGACTCAGTGTTGTGTGAGCGCGCGTCAAAATGGACACTAGCAAAGAGAAAATACGCTATATTTTACAGTTTTTCTTCGATAAAGGCGAAAACGCATGTCAGGCGGCTTCAAATGTGAATAGTGTTTATGGTCCTGATACTATAACAGCCAATCACGCGCAATTTTGGTTTCGTCGATTCCGTGCCGGTAATTTTGACGTCAAAGATGTACCACGCACTGGAAGGCCAAGTGTCGAAAATGTCGATAAAATCATGGACATTGTCGCGTCCGACCGTCATGTAAGCACTGTTTCGATTGCCCAAGAGCTAAACATTGCACAAAAAACCGTGTGGAACCATTTGCATAAGGCTGGATACACAAAGAAGCTTGATGTATGGGTGCCACACGAGTTAACGCAAAAAAACCTCATGGACCGAATTTCCATCTGCGAATCGCTGCTGAATCGCAACAAAAGCGACCCATTTCTGAAGCGGTTTGTGACGTGATGAAAAGTGGATCACTTACGACAACGTCACTCGAAAACGGTCGTGGTCGAAGCGCAGTGCGCCGGCGCAAACGGTGCCCAAGCCAGGAAGGTTTTGCTGTGTGTTTGGTTGGATTGGCAGGCAATTATCTACTATGAGCTGCTCCCCTACGGCCAAACCCTTAACTCGAAACTATACTGTCAACAATTGGACCGTTTGAAGGCAGCAATCGCCCAGAAGCGGCCAGCTTTGGCCAATAGGAGAGGCATTGTGTTCCACCAGGACAACGCCAGGCCACACACATCGATAGTTGGAGCTTGGTTGGGAGGTTCTTATGCATCCACCTTATAGTCCGGACCTGGCACCGAGTGATTACCATCTGTTCCTGTCCATGGCGAACACGTTTGCTGGTGAAAAATTCGCTTCAAGAGAGGCTTGTGAAAATCGACTGTCTCAATTTTTTGCCAATAGGGACAAGGGCTTCTATGAGAGAAGTATCATCATATTACCTTCCAAATGGCAACACGTTATCGAACAAAACGGCGCATATGTGACCTAAATCGGATCATTCTAACTATGGTAAGTCAAGCCTTCAATGTCATGCAAAAATAATGGATTACTTTCTACTACACCAGATATTTTATGAGTGCAAAACGAGATACGTTTTATTAACATCGAATAGGCTAAACATACAAAATGGTGAATATTAATATACTGTGTATACAGGGGTGGGCATAAGTAGGTATACAGTAATGAGATAAGAACTTCCCTTACACGAAAACCTTAATAAATTCCACTACAGTATAATTTTGTAAAGAATCACGTAACAACTAACATTAAACTTACTCTCTTAATTATTCGAATTGTTTGTCCCGGCATTTAAACACTCTTGTAGTTTTGATTCGACACTCAAGCACACCGTTCTGCACAGTTCTTTATTTGCATCAATTTCTTGACATGCGTCTCTTGTGAACTGAGTCATTTCATTAACAATACGTGGTCGGTTCGCAAAAACTTTATCTCTAACAACAGCCAAGAAGAAGAAGTCCATAAGAGTAAGATCTGGAGATCTTGGAGGCCACTCAATTGATCCTGGTCGTCTTATCCTTGTTTGGAAATTCTTCGTCTAGAAAGTCTCGCATAATTCGTTCATAGTGAGCAGCATAACCAGCGTGTTGGAAATAAGCATCATCATTGTGTGGAATGTGTATTTGTGGAAATGCAATCCTCAAAATCTTGAGATACACGTCTTGGTCTACACTTGTCTTGGGAATAGTAGTACTTCCAATGACTTATTTACACGATGACCAAGCCCAGAGATCAACGACGGGTTGATTCAGCTGCCACTCAATTGTTAAGTGGGGGTTCTGTTGCGTAGTATACATAGTTATGCCTATTTACAGCACCAGACAGTAAACGAGCGTCGGACCGCTCAATTTTCGCAATCTTCAATTACCTGCACGCTCTTCGTTCAACAAAACTTCACAGAATAGTAAGCGACGATCTGGAACATCCTCTATAAGGCTGTGCTTCAGGTCTTGGCCGATACAATTTCAATTTTAGACGTAACATCAGACAAGTGAATAATTGGCGTATGATGTTTAGTTCCCTAGATTTTTTTTTCTGCTTTGAACAAACGCCTGAGTAACTAACATTTCATTTTTCAAGGTTGTAAGTTGTAACAGTGATAGGTCGACCTCTCTTCGTAACATACCCGACGGACCCTGTTTTTTTTTAATTTTGTCACGTAATATGTAAATTGTTAGCCTCGATGGAGGAAGCGTATCAAATTCTTCACGCCATTTTCTCTAACACATTCACAATTTTCTGACTTCAAGTAATGTTTCAAACTCCAGATTCGTTGGTCTTTTGTTAAATTCCCAGTCATCGCGACACAACAAACAAATGAAAAAGTTAAAAGGTTAATAAACAAAACATAAAATAAAATAAAAGACAAACTGAGCAAAGCTGGAGACAATGAAAACAATATTCCCTGTAGCCACAAACATATGGTCAAAATACTCGTCTCCATCCAACAAGTAAACCTACTTCACAACTGTATACCTACTTAAGCCCACCCTGGTATTATAAAAATAATTTCTCTAGCCTCTATAAATAGAAAAAAAACGCAACATATATTTAAAGATAAATATATTTCGCGAATTCAGAGCTAGAATCTCAAGACAATTGGACAATTCTCAAGAAAAACGAGGGAAATTGGTAGTGATTCTGTCAGATCCCCAGTGCTGGTTGTCATCCCTCAAATTCTCCAGCGGGCACCCAACTTCAATATCTTACGCTTAAACCGATAGAAACTGTGCAGAACTCCACTTACACCCTCCCAATTTTGACTTTACACTCCCCCTAACTAAAAACCCTGGCAGAATTCTTGAAATGGATCAAGTATCAATGGATTTCTCTTTCAACAACACTGAAGTACATGGGCTATTACAAATTTAAATTGAATTACAGATACTTTTGTCTCAAGCTATTCTAGTTTGTTGCAGAATCTTCAGATTATAAGAAATCTGTTTTATGTAACAGATATGTTTTATGCCATACCGACTGTCTAGTTCGTGTTGGCTCGCCTTAAGCTTACAATGTGATGCAATAATAATAATAATAATACTAATAGAGTGGAATCCTGGTTTAACGTGATCCGATGGACCGCGGTACTAAGTAGTCTATGTTTTACGAAAAAAAAAAACGATAGGGGAGAGGGTGAACGAACGTTGCGATATCGGACGTGTTTACTGTACGTTTCTAGTAGCACGAGAAAAAGAGAGGGGGGGGGGGAGGAGAGAACTACTGTTCTGCATCGAAGTTAAGCTTTGAAAATATATGAAGTCATAGCGAGGCTTTAAAAAGTGATCGCTGCGAATCATTCTATAACACGTACAGAACATGTCATTGATGTATGATCAAATAGGGTCATTTTTCGATTTACCGCGGTTAACCTATAACGCGGGGTAAAACGTGTCACCTGACAATTTTATTCAATCGAGATACTACTGTGATAAAAATATTAACAGCCAAGTGGTTGCATATTATCAGAGTTAATACAGGAGGGACTTTACTTTTGCAAGGTCCTGGGTTTTAATCCAGTGCTGGTCATGCTGACTGTGATTTTACAGGCTTTTCCTCACCAGATCATGTTGAAATAGGGTCACTTTTGTTCACCCGGCCTCACCCGAACATTGGTTACCCGGCGACCCGATCCGAAACTTGACCCGATTAACCCGGTCTGGGATATATAATTAGCTTGGAAATTCGGCGTCGTATTTTAGTGCTCTGGAGGTAACATCTCCGGTCCTGGTCAATCCTGAAAGAAATAGTATTCAAACGCGAGGAAGGAACTAAAAACTATTCTTCGTTCTCCGGGTTACTGGGTCTGGCCGCGGTCCAAAACTTGACCCGGTGACCCCTTCAGCTCTGTGCTCATGCCGAGATGGTATCTTCCCCAGCAGCACAAGGTTGGCGTAATGTTGAGAACACTGGGAAATGTATGCCTTTTTAATGTTTGATTCAAACAAACGGTGAAACGGCGAAAAGAAGGACATTTAACGTTTTTCTCGACATTTAAATTGACCTGTGTCTAAACTACTGGAGTGTGAACTAGGCCCTGTTTGCATTCCCTCATCCACTATCCCACTTTATGCTGAACTCATCTATTTGCCTAACAGCCGTAAATATAAGCCGGCCGGGTGGTCGAGCGGTCTGCAGCGGTAGGCTATCGACTCAACGGTCCCGGGTTCGAGTCCCGGCAGGGGCATGGGTGTGGATTTTAACACTTAACAGCTAAGGGCAAATCGTGACGGGCCGAAGTCCAAAGTTACTAAACTGGCCCATATAAAAATAAAGTTTTTACCAAAGCCGTAAATATAATTCAACATTAAATATTAATAATAATAATAATCTTCCAGGCACGCCGCGTGTCACAAACTGTAAGGAGCAGGTATCAATCATTTTTTTACACACGTAAGAGTAGAATTACGAAGAAAAATTCAGGGGGATGGACCTCATTTAATCCCCTCCCTAGTGATTCTGCCTTACACCTGTGGAGAGTGTCAGGCCCAAATTTCGAGTGCACACTGGCTTTAAAAGTTTTAAGGTTAGAAATCGATAGAAACCATGCAAAACTCCATTTATACCCTCCTAATTTTAACTTTGCACCCCCGAAAAAAGAAAATCCTGGCGGAATCTCTGTCGTTCCCTCGTTGGAGCCTACATATGGAGACTGCTGCACATTCCGTTTTAAAAGCATAATTCACTTTCATTTACTCGGAAACGACCTCATGATTACATTTTTTTTTTATCGGGACAGGTCAAAAACTGCGGGCAAGACATAGGGTCATGTCCTTCCAGGGTTTCCACCTGTCGCGATTCTGTCGGGGCCGTACCGATTTCCGGCCCGTTGTCCTGCGTCCCGATTCAATGTTTGTCGGGACGCAGATTGTCTCAGTTTTCATTGTTTAGAGTTGAAGCATAAAATAATATTTTGTCATTTTTTATTTATTTTATATTTATAATTGTATACACATCACACTCCGCTTTTTATTTCTATGATACATACATATATAATTTTAACTTTTTATATTTCACTACTTATTCAGTTACTTCCTCCTCCAACGCATGTTCTTCAGTTCAAAAGAACAGAAGATTCAGCTCAAGATGACGCCTACATGTAGATTTTTCGGAGAAAATGTTTCTTTTTTTTTTTTTTTAGTATTATTGATACTTGCCTCTGCATGTTTGTCACTTTAAAAAGATATGATTATTTTCGGCATTTCGTATGTCTAGAAAAGAATTTTCGGGTAAGTTAATTATTAAAGGTTACAGGTTGAATTCAAAACAATTTCCTATCTTCTCAAGAACCTTAGAGAAAATGAAAAATTTTATAGCTTAAATTATAAAATTTTACCATTGTCATATAGACTACACCTTTCTTACTAACGGCGTGGAGATTTTTCTTAATGTAATTGAAAAAATGTTGGTTATATAATGAATAACGAAAGATACAATTTGTTTTAGTTAAATTGGTAGTGCATTTTGAACTTCAGAAGAAGTCCAGGTTACCCTAAAAACAATTGTGAAGCGAAAATTGTAATTTTCCTCTGGAAGAAAGAGATTCATTAGGGGTTGCGTCTGAGTGGCCACAGCCAGACTCGATCAGAAATTTGGGCAGAATTAGCAAATATTGGGCGTCATTATAGACTGACAAATAACATTATATTTCATACTCGGACACATTTTGGACTTCCTCATAAGCCCGTGGACACCTCTCAAAACCGTTTTCAATATACGCGCCTAGAAGTACCCCCAGACCCCCTATGTATTGATACCCTCAGACACCGGTACAGAACCTGTCCCGATTTTCTTGAACAGAAAGGTGGCAACCCTTCACTAAACCACGATCGTGCTGGTCAAACCTGGTAATGGCCTGTAAACTTTATTTTCATTTTATCATTGTTAGAATTATTGACTTCAGTCTGACAAGGTTAAACTGGTGCTAAACTCCACAAATAGAAATGTATCCATTATCCAGGTGGGTTAAACCAGGTAACCATTCTATAGGATTCGAACTCGCGGCCTCATGAATACTATACTATCCCTACACACTAGCCTACACGGCTACTGAGGTCAGTGTTGTCAGGTTTTCGTCGCAATATTTCCCTAAAAATACTGAAAAATATCCTGCCTGCTAACTTTATTTTCAAAATAACTAAAAATTTGAGCATAAAAGGAGACAAAAAGATTCAACAAAATTTCTGGATTTTACCTGTCACCCTTTATGTGGCCCAGATTTTCCAGTTTTTCGGGAAATTTCCCTTCACTTGACAACACTGATCGAGGTCGGCACATGATGGTCTGTCTACACGAAGGTATGAACATTTCAAAGGACCGTAAGTCAACAACAATGTATCTATATTTAGGAAAGTGGCTATTTAATATAATGATCTGAACTTCTGAACATTTTCGTGCTACTATATGACATTTTGAGTTAAATTTCCCTATACTTTAAAATTTTATTAAATGTGTCCCAGTTACGTAAAAATTCCTAAACATTAGGTAATACTTAGATGCAGATAATGTAAACGTTTAAATATGAGTTGTAAACACTACAATTCACACTGAAACAATGTGCATTAGTCGCTCGCTAATCAATTCTTAAAGATAATAATTTGCGGCACTCTGACTAACTTTGCATAAGCAGGGAACATAGTATGTAAATTGAATTGCAAAAATGATACTTACATTATTTGACAGACAGCTCTTCTTGCATTAGAGTCCTGGTTCTTACTCCTGTGGTAGCACACAATGTAGATTTACAGGTCGTCACACGAAAGTCAAATTCTCTTTGCGTAGATAAGCAGCTAATATCCATGACAAAAAATAAGCCAATTCTCACACATGTATAAATTAAAGAACACGCCAAGATACATTATCATTAAATGTTGACAAATTCTAACACTATAATGCCGAAGTCAACTTGCAACAATAACAAAAACTGACACCCCTTTGGGGTAGACGACTCTTTTTGCTAGCTGTGATGCCAGTTATAGGGAAGAAAAACCCCTACGTTCATTGCACTTTTACCCTAATTGTTTTGTAAACCTTTTTTGTGTAATGCTGCTTTGTTTATATTTTGTATCTCTGTTGTAGTT
Organism: Lepisma saccharinum; assembly: GCA_022664845.1. NCBI lineage: Eukaryota > Metazoa > Arthropoda > Insecta > Zygentoma > Lepismatidae > Lepisma > Lepisma saccharinum. Next base: position 53,053 of record JAGDQP010009553.1, read on the forward strand.
AGAGTTGTGGGTATTACCCATTACTTTTTAATCAAAAAGAAGTGCTAGAAAATTTTATTTTACAAAGTTACGTATTGAAAGAAAACAATGTGTTTCGATTTTTTTTTTTTTTTGTTAATCCATATGGAACTATTCACGACAGTGGTGGAAATCGTAGCTACCAAAATTTCATTCTTAATCAGTGACGGCGGAAGTGCTAGTAGTGCCAAGTACCCGGGCCCCACCTACCAAAGGGTCCCTGCCGGTCGTCGACACAAGTGAATCCTCTCTTTTTAAGATTCGCATATTAATGGAGAACATCCATTGTGGTCGGTGGCGGAATAGCTGTACCGTCTCAGGACTTACTTTTGCGCTTGACTGTAATGACTGATAAGCATGACTTTCCACAATCTGAATAGCCTCTCATGCAGAGGCGGTTCTAGGTCGGGGCCGGGGGGGCCTGGGCCCTTCCAGTTTTTTGCAGTGAAGATAAACTAATATGCGCAATTGTCTTGAAATATTTAGTATAATTAATATTTATTTTACAAGAAGTTTAATGTTATCGATTCTTGAACATGAAATGAAGTGTACCATGGTAAGCTTCTTCTATAAACATGAGGTGGGGGAAGGAGTCACAGTGTATGTTAGAAACTACATTTTGTCGAGTTTTAAACGATTTTTTAAATTTCTTAGAACAAGTTTCAAGTAGTTATTTTTTTTTATTTTTTTTTATGTTATGCAACACAGTATTTTTATGTAACACTCGCTTCTCGGCGAGTGAGCAAGAAGATATCTATTAAGTGAACCCTCGTGCGACCCCAAGATTTCCCGCGGGGCTCGGAATAACGGAAAATAAGATAGTGACGGTGTAGACGTAAGCTTAAGATTATTCGCGAACGGGCCTCAATGAAGTTCACTTGGCCCGGGCTCCAGATTGCCTTACTCCGTCAATGTTCTTAATTAGGTAATGTTGTTGCCCGATAGTTTAGAGCCGACCATATTTTGATTTTCTCAAACCAGAATGTTACTTGTTCTGAGTTATTAACTTCGATCTCTCTAAGTCAAGAACGCTACCTCTGTATTTCATAATGCTTTATTAATTCATATTTAAAGTTTAATATATAAATTCCTAATTAAATAAATAAACATTGTTTCGTCCATTTCGGCCGAGAAATCATTTTTGTTAATTCACACTAATATAAATCGTATAAAAATATAATTAATTAGTTCCTGCTTGGACAATTCACAAATCAAATAGCAGATTGACCCTAATCTCATACTCCTCGGGAAGATTAGAAAACTCCCCGGAGATGAATAAATGTCTCCTTCCCAACTCAGATATTTCTCTTGAAGAGATCGTAACCGAGACACCAAGATAGAACTAAACTGCGACGTACGGCTAGCCATTCTTTTTAGGGCAGTGATTCTATACAGAAAAGTGCTGATATCTCAAATAATGAAATTATTGGCAGAATCTAATTACGTGGTCCTTAAACTTACTGTTATTTTTGTTCCTTTTAGTCATAGCAAATCTCCCGTTACACCCTAATTAACTATCCTCCACATACATTACCTTATACTATATAAAGAATTACTACTGTAAAATATACGATAAATATGACTTAAGAAGCACAATACAGAGTGTGATATTAATTTTAATCATATATGTCTGTGTAAGAGAGAGGGAAGTATTTGTAGAAAAGAACAAAGAATATGGGAAAATATCCGTAGAAATTCATATTCCATACACTACGAATAGCAGAGCTGATGGAGGATTGTACAGTCAAACCTCGTCTATTTAAAAAAATCATATTCCAAAATTGTGTGATGGGTGCGCAAACGATTCCTCAAAGGAAGTCAGTGATTCCCGGATTTTTTTTCTCTCTCTGAAGTAGAGGTAGGTCGAACTTAGCACGAATTAAACCAGTGTTTTTCAACTTTTCAAGACTCAAGGACGGGGAAACTACAGGAAAAACTTTCAGGGATCGGTAATATGCCAGAAATCTACAAAACATGTGTTAAATGGTTGAATGTATTCATTGGTTGAGGACCGATACAAAACCTTCGCGGACCGGCTGCTAATAATCACTGAACTAAAATACTTTCTGGGTGAGTAAAGATGACAGCATATACATCATCACCGGCATTCAAACAGGATATGATATTAAATTTCTTTGATAACAAATAAACAAAACATTGATGAAATTCTCAATCCTTATTCTTATGCAACCACGCTTTTTTTTTATGTCGTTGGTCATAATGGCATATGGAATCTGCTTGTGATATAGACTTCACCCAAGCGAATTATTGTTTCCTGGTGGAAAGCTGTCCCAGTCACCCTCGTTTCGACCCATCGTTACTTCAATGAATGTATGAGAATCTTCTTCTTCCTTTAGGGAATCCCTTGCGCGTCCATTGCAGAATTTTGGAAAATGCATTTTTGAATAGAGCAGAATGGAAGACTTTGAGGAGGCTAGGCTAAACTTGGCCTTTCAACATTTTTGCTTCTAGCACTTGCACCAATCGAGCACTAACGTTGGTATTTAGGCACTGGGAAGCACTAATATTTGACACTAATTTCGTCGTTAGTGCTTCAAGTGGAAACCTAGATCACGGACGAAGGTTAGTATACCATAAACATCAACGTGTCCTAATGATGAACTAATAATCCAGTGTCAATGTGTGTGAAGGTGTCAAAATATATTTATTGGTAGGGACTCATTACCAATTTGCTCTTCATATTTCGCTGAAAAATCGAACACTAATGTTGGTGTAATGTGCACTGCTTACGAATTAATATGTTCTTCTGTCGGGATGCATCTCAAATATCTTTGTAGATTGGCCCATCTTGACCCCAAGTTGCCCAACTCACAATTTCTTTCTATATCTTGCTTAAAAATGGAGCATTAACGTTAGTGCTAACTATAACTCTGGGTCCGAATGGGCTAAAAAAAAATTCTGGGTGAGGCGAAGTTGACGTGAAGTTGGTCCCATCCACATTTTCTCCGAAATCTTGCTTAACAATAAAGCACTAATGTTTGTGTCATGCACTAATGAACACATATGGTTTAACCCGTGAAAGCTTTATGGAAGTTATGAGGGAGACAAATTGACGTCAAGCTTGCCGCCCGTACTATTGTTTACCTTCTGCTCTGTTCCTAATAGAGCATTAACGTTGGGTCGCTAGCACCAACGTGCACTAACGATGCACTAACGAACACATATGATTTAGCCCGTGAAAGCTTTACTGAAGGTTGCAGGGGCCAACTTGACGTCAAGTTGACTGCCTCCACAGTTTTGCACTTCTGTGTTTTTTCCCATTACTAACTACATGTGATGTCATCCTGTAACTCCACAAGAGAAGGGGAAACTTAAGGAACACATATGTCGAATTTTATCTTAAGCAAACTTAAAAAAATATATATTTGTAACAGTTGTGATAGATGTTTCAGGATTAAAATATACTCCAGTATGTTAGTAAAAGCTTTATATTATATGGGTCTAGTCTAGTAACTTTGGACTTTGGCCCGTCACGATTTGCCTTTAGCTGTTAAAATCCACACCCCTGCCGGGACTCGAACCCGGGATCTTCGAACCGATGGCCTACCGCCACAGACCGCTCGGCCACCCGACCGGTAACTAGTATGTTAGTGTGGAAGTAACTATAAATATATATATATATATATATATTCTATCCCATGTAAAACTTAGTTTTTGGACATATAAGATTTCTGTTCAAAACCATTCATATACTATTTCAACAAAAGATTGAAACAGGATTCGAAACAATTTTAACCAATTTGTACTCAATGTTTTAATGAAATTATTTCACTTCTTTAACCACACATTACTCGTTGTTTTTCCTTGCTGTATTTTTTCGGTCTAATTTTGGAGCTAGAAAGATTCAAACATATCGAGGAACATTATAAATGACGTAATAATTTTAGAAATAGTGACGTAAGGTGTGATGGTTCAGCAAATTAGAAATGAAGTTGTACGTAAGAATTGAAGAATACGGGGGGAGAGGGATTTTTTTTTAAAGATTGAGTTAGTACTTGTAACAAGTACTACTTTGGAAATGTCTAACCCAACAACGCAAAGAATCCACAAATTATAGTGATTTTTTAAAATACTAAATACAATGAGATAAAATGGGAGAGTTAATTATAAAATGTATATTACGAGTAGTCGTTTTCTTGGATACCCCTTTTTTCTTGTAATTTTCAATTTCCTTGTATTAGAGCGCATTTATTGATCGAGATGATTCAGCGAAGAAGATATCCTCAAGTGAGAATTGCATTGCCAAGGAAATGATTGAACAATATGAATGTACAAAAATCCTTTCAAAACTTCAGCCTTTAATCAAAAACTTTAATTAAATATAGTTCCTTAGTAGCACTTATGATTTAATAAATCGCCACTTTTTAAATCAAAATCTTAAATGACTGTCGGATCAGCAATGGGAAAAGAGCACAAGTTTGAGTCGCGCTGCAGTTATTCTGATTGACGTTTTCCAGAATTATCCTAAGTTTCTCC